>MRZZ01000406.1:0-16396 GCA_002025285.1 Acanthamoeba comandoni | reverse complement strand
CAGCGGTGGTACTATCAGACTTAATGGCAGCGGGACTCTTAACAGCTGGGGAGCCACTGCTGTACAAAGGAGTACACGGTACTTTGTGCTCAGATGGCTCTATACTATGGAGAAACCGCCTGTTTGGGTCTCCGTCGGCGTGGGCCGGAGAGATCGCGCGCCAAAGGGGAGGATCTTCGGCAACTCTCAAGAACGGTTGGACGTGTGGAATTACTGCTCGCAATGGTACCCCTCTTGCTCTTCTCAGGCAAGCTTACCATCCCTTATATCATCCCGTTATTGCTTTCCTTTGATTACCTTCTTTATTCTATTGAGCAGAGAGCAATATCTAGACTCAAATGTAAGCCCAAAAAGGAAGAAATACAAGCACACCATCCAGCTTCCTTTCACACAACTGGATATCCTTGCTGCACCTCCGTCACATAAAGATGACACACCATCTGAAAAAGAGCTTGACTACCAAGAAGCTGTCAATCAGCTGTACTGTAAGGAATCTATAGAATTACAAGCAGATGGAGGAACGCGAAACAAGAATGAGATAGAGAAGGGGAAAAAACCAAAGGGAGAGACCTTGACCGTCATTAATGATGAAGATGCTCAACCACAGAGCTCAGCACCTTTACAAGAACAGGATTCATTCACTCTGTGGAAACCATGTACTAGCCTAGGTTCCCAAGATGACAACAGAGAGGATGAACGAATTCCAAGAAGCCAAAGCGCTCTTCTCTCTTCACCAGAGGCGTCTTCCCTTTCAACGCAAACAAGCATGCCCCACTTCTATTCTACAGGTTTGTATCATTTTTCGTGGCAAAAAAAGTCAGCTTTCCAATACTTAGAATTTATTATTCTTCAGTGGGTCACAAGAAGTCAGAGGGTATCAGAAAAGACGACATAAGAGATATCGAAAAGCCAATGCAGCTCCATGGATCTTTCACACAATCACTAACGCAGCTGTGGGATGAAGGAAAAGGTGAAGACGTAATAAAGCAAGCAAAGGACGATGATAGTGATAGTGATGAAGAGGATGTGGAATTCAGACTGAAGAAGACAGTTAAAGAAGGAGAAGCAGAAGGCAACCAAGAATGTAAAGATGAAGAGCTGAGAGAGGGCGAAGACTGTGAGCACGGTATTCAAAATACCATTACATGTGAGACATCACTTGAACAACAAGCTGAACCAAAGAAAGTAAAAGATAAAAGATCAAAAGGTAGAGCTTGCAGAACCAAACCCAATAGGAAACAAAGACCAAAGTGCAATTTCGTGATTCTTGCCAGCTCTCTCCACCGTCATATGAGGGTACGAGGACACCTGTGTATGTGAGAAAGAGCAAGGAGAAAGAACGGAGAGGGAGAGGGAGAGTCATATGTGCACAATGCTTATGCTACATGGTGCTAATTCCTTGGTTAATAATGGAAGAGAGAGTTAGCTGAAGCTGTGGATAGACTGGGAGGTCGTGTCACAAATTGTTTCACCCCAGAGGTATTTCATGCAACATATGTGCTAAATGTATCTACTGTAGACTAATCTCCATGCTATTGGTGTTGCGGTGTGGTACAGGTAACGCATGTAGTGACATTGGTGGGCGAAGAGGGCAGATGCCGGCGTACAGTTAAAGTTGCCTCGGCCATCGTCACTGGAAAATGGGTTGTCTCTTTCCAATGTATGGCCACTTTCATTCAATTTATAACAGTTGCCTTTGGGATGGAGCAGAAGCCCATAACTAATCTACGATTCCTATCTCTCAGGGGTCTCTGAGTCTGTAACTCGTGGAGAGTGGCAGCCAGAGGAGTCATACGAAGTACAGGGGGACAACCATGCTCTGGTCCAAGCTCCTAGAAGGGCGAGGCTTGCCAACCAGGCACGCAACTGCACGAATGAAAAAGAAGCAGCTGGAGGAGCAGGTCTGTTCGAGGGTTACACCTTCTCTTTGTATGGCCGCTTTGGTAGTGACGCTCCGCCCAAGGATCAACTGACATCGCTGGCCTTGCTTGCTGGTGCCAAGGTGGTGCCCAGGTGAGTTGATAACCTTGTACTTACACACACATGTTATTGAAGCCCTTCCTGACCATGATGAGGCAGGTTGCCTGTGAGGTGGCAAGGATGCAAGGTTGTTGCCTTGTATGACCCCAAGATGCAGACCACTCAAACAAAGAGACCAAACAGGAAAGGAACAGAAGAGGAAAAGCAAAGAAGAGCAAGAGGAAGCAGAACAGAAGAGGAAAGAGAAGAGCCAGCGAACAACTCTACTTCTTCGTCTTCTCCACCGATGAAGTCATACCTGTGGTTTCTTGACTGCATAAGCCACTATCAGCTGCAAAGCACATGACGTATGGCGTTTTAGTAGTGGCTCTGTGACATAGAGAACTATCCATGGATAACCTTTAGTCACGTGCAACACAGCTGGCATTTGTGAGAACCACTCCAAGTGGCAGGAATTCACCAACCTGTTACCACTCTTGGTTGAAAGAAATCCACCCACACCCTTCACATTTGATTTCCTATTGATAGGATAGACCCATCGTTTATTGTCTCTTTTTCCTTCTTTGATTTAGCTAAGAAAAAGTGTGAATGAGATAAACCAATCAAACAATCTCAAGTCTTGTTCGTCAAACCAGGTTGAGGTCTCTTGGTTCAAGGGCCAGTTCCCAAAACATTGCCACTCCCTCTGCGTCCACTCTGGAGTGAACGTCTCTTCAGTTGCAGAAAATGAGAGAGATGCATTTGAATTCCCTCTTTCTTGGTTTAGTGAGCATAGCTGTAATTCTTCCCACCCTTTGCTTTGCTCATGGCTCGGCCCCCTCCCTCCAAACCTCTCAACTTCGTGTAGAAAACATGCCATCCCCTGCATTTGGAGTAGGAAGCCGTCCTAGGTGAGTGAGCACTTCAAAACGTAATCAAGCCCTTCAATATTTTCCAGTTCTCACTCAATCTAATCCCAAAATATGTCCAAAAGATTTTCTTGGGTGATCTCTCACAACGAGCGGGCACAAGCACAAGCAGCTTACAGGATTGTGGTTTCCCTTTCAAAGGATATGTCATCTCCTTTGTGGGACAGTGGTCAAACCAAAGGAAACAGGACCTACTTGGCAAGTATTTCCTTCTTCGCTCTCTTCATTTCCAAAAAATAATCCTGACAATATGCCAGATTCCCTATGGTGGCAAGGATTTGCTTCCCGAGATGACCTGCTTTTGGCAAGTAACTTGGTGGGACACTAATGGCATCATGTCTCCACCTTCCGAAGTTGCAGTCTTTGACACAGGAATTGCTAGTTGGACTGGCTCTGAGTGGATCACGTCTGGCCTAGACGTTTCCTTGCTGCGCAGCGAGTTTACTGTTCCAGAAAATGTGGTGAAGGCCAGACTTTATCATACAGGCCAGGGTTACTATGATTTGCACCTGAATGGCAAACGGATAACTGACAATTACTTTGGAACTGGCTGGACCACCATCTCCAAGAGGATGCTGTACGATACCATCGATATCACAAACATGTTGGCTAAGGGCAACAACGCAATTGGAGCGATCATTTCTATGGGATGGGCTGACTGGTCCGTCTTCCCTTCCAAGACAGGCGGGCCAGTGTTCGGTCCACCTCAGCTGAAATGTCTGCTTCGCATTTTCTTAGAGAGCGGCAAAATCATGACCTTCTCCACCAATTCCAACTGGACAGGCGACCAGGCCCCAATTGTTTACGCATCCGTGTACAATGGAGAAACATATGACGCTCGTTTGCAACAGGATGGATGGGACAGTACCAACTTTGTTCCTCCCTCATTTGCTCAATGGAAACCTGTATCAGTAACATCTGGTCCTGGAGGGCAGGTGACAGCGATGATGCACCCGGGAGTTAAAGAAATTCTCACGTTTGGGAGCAAGGACGTGACAATTACACAGCCTAAAAATGGCACTTATGTTGTCAAATTCCCCAGAAACTTTAGTGGAGTGTGTCGCATCCGTGCCAAAGGCCCAACAGGAACAACCATCACCCTCCGTCATGCAGAGATACTGGTTCACCCGCCCTATTCAGGGGAGGTTGGAATGATCTACACTGAGAATCTTCGTTCAGCACTTGCCACGGATAAGTTCATTTTGAGGGGAGATGGCCAGATTGAAGAGTATTCCCCGAGACATACCTACCATGGTTTCCAATATGTTGAGGTTACCGGATATCCTGGGGAGCTGACGCCTGATAACATCGAGGCCATCCATATCGCCAGCGCACTCCCTCTGAGAAGTTCGCTGACATTCAGTAGCACTGTCCTTACAAGCCTGCATGAGAGAATTATCTGGGGCCAGAGGTCCAACCTCATGTCAGTGCCAACAGACTGCGACCAGCGCGACGAGCGTCTGGGATGGATGGGAGACGCCAATCTCAGCGCAGAGAGCTTTTGCCTTAACTTTGACATGGCCAATTTCTTTGCCAATTTCCTGCGCCTGATCGTGGACGAGCAGGGTGATGATGGAAGCATTCCAGATGTGGTGCCTACTGTTCGATATGGCAATCGTCCAGGTGATACATCATGGAGCACAGCATTCACCACTATCACGTGGGCTCTTTATCGGTTCTACGGGGAGCTTGGCCCTGCTGTGGAGAACGGAAAAGCTCTGGACGCATTTAAGGGATTCCTTGACCACAACTTGGAAACCAGTGGAATCACAGGAATTGTTGCCGCATGTACGACAACTTCCCCCTCTTCCAAAGCATGCTAACTCACTCCCTCTTCTGACTTTGTTCCACCTACGCAGATGGTGATTGGGTTCCACCACCTCCTGCTCCCAAAGCTTCGATATACTACACCTCTGCGTATTCTTACATCAATGCTGTGAGACAACTGGCAGATCTGGCCCAAGCAATGGGGGACGTAGATCGCGCAAAAGCTTATGCGGAACAGTTTAACAAACTGGCTGCAATGTTCAAACAGGCATTTGCTTCTTCCCAATTATTTGATATTGGCGTGCAGACAGACCTTGCAATTGCAGTAGACTTGGGAATTGCTGACGAAGTTGTGAAAGCTGCTCTGATTAAAGATGTGATGGCACATGATCTTCATTTCACCACTGGAATTATTGGAGTCAAGACGCTTATGCCAACCCTCTCTGCACTTAATCGCACAGATATTGCCTTTGACGTCGCTGCCCAAGTGACTTACCCATCGTGGGGATACGAGGGTGCCAACACTCTAGAGCCTGCAACGACCGTGTGGGAGCTCATGGATGCGCCAGTGGAGGTAAGTATTTTATGGATTTAAAACGAGGGGAAAAAAAAACTAACGTTACAAATTACCTACCTCAGGGTCCTGGAATGAACTCGAGAAATCACCATATGTACAGCTCTGTTTCGCAGTGGCTGTATTATCTGGCCGGTTTGCAGTTACAAGATGCCGCCTTTGAGAATGTGTTGTTGGCTCCCCAGGCCGTTCTTGGGCTTTCATCAGCATCTGTTAGCATTCAATCTCCTCGCGGTCCGCTTTCTCTCACGTGGGTCAAGACTGGCGGTATGCAGTGTGAGAAGGTATGAAGAAATTAATTTTTACCATGTGCTATGATTTAACATTATGTGGCATTTTATTCATCCTGGCACATTGCCTCAACAGGTTCCTCAGAACAGTGTCTTGACCTTGTCGTGTGGAAGCGGCGGATTGATAGAATCCATTGATGCTGCAGCCTATGGTACTCCACTTGGTGGGTGTGCCACCGGCTTTAGTGCCAATTCTCAATGCAATAGCAACCAGACTCTGGCAGTCCTGAGCAAGGCTTGCCTCAGCAAGGAGTCTTGCAGTGTGACTGCGGATGACGCCACCTTTGGAAATCTGGACTGCGGCTCAGATAGTCTCAAGAACCTCATTGTCCGCGTCAAATGCTCCAATCCACCAGCCATATCCGTTACGGTACTTCCCCCTAGGAGCCCTGGCCCGGTCCCTCTCCATTCTCTCTCCCTCTCATGGTTGTTCTTCCTCTTTCGCTGTCTCTCCTCTGGTTTCAATTTGCAGGCTACCGTTCCGGTGGGTGGGTCGGCTGTCGCGGCAATTCCAACGCTCGGTCTGTCGGCCTCTGGGATCAAGATCACTGAATCTGGGAATGCGGTTTGGGCGTCCGGCCAATTCATTCCCGGCACCAAAGGCGTCGTCTCCGGAAGAGCCAATGATCAGTCCATCAACTTTGGAATCTCGTCAGGCAGCTACGTCTTCTCCCTCAACTGAGTGAGGGAAAAGAGAGAGAGAGAGAGAGAGAGGAAGTATGTCTGATGTCAAACAAACAAACAAGACAAACAAACAAATCCATGGATTTGAATATGTGTAAAACCAATAAAATATAATTATTATTTTGGTCAGCCAGCCTTTTGGTTTATAGAGGCAAGTACTTATCCTGGAGTATGTAGATGAGAAACTCATCGAGCATTGAGTGCAGCAACTGTTCGACTTGAGCAGCACTGTAGGTGTTAAAGACAGCAAGGAGGCCCACAAGGCTGCAGCCGCCCTGTTCTGTCCTTGTCCGCAGCAGCTTCAGCACATTCTCTTTCGACAAAACGCTTTCGTTGGTATTGCTGCTGCTGTCACAGCTGCTGCTGGTCTCTGTGGGAGCTTGTGTTTGTGCAAAGCGTTGTTTTTGGCTTTGGTTGGTGGGAACCTGCTTTTTCTCTTCTGCTTCGGCTTCTTGTTCCTCCTTCATCCGTACTATCCTATTGCCTGCATGTCTCACAAATTTGCCAACCGTTGCAGCTGGTTTTGCAGAGGTAGCGAGTGGAGCTCCAGCATAATCAACTAGAGCAGGTAATATTAAGTCTTCTCTTTTGATTCGTTTTGTCTTTGGTTGTTCCTCTTCTGATAACTGTAGCGACTCAACTGAATTACTTGTCTTACATTGTACTGTTTGATGAGCAACAATGAGGCGTATGGTGCCCCAGTCAATTTGAGTACCTCCCTGTAGATCTAGTTGCTGCTTGATAACGCGCACAGAAGTCTTTTGGTCATTGGGCAACGTGCACATGACTGTCACAACATCGTTATAAGTTTGTTGGTCGACGCCTAACCTGGACCAGTCGACTGGAAGCCCAGACTCCATTGCTGAACCCAAGTATGTTTCAATCGTACCACGCTATGTAGGATTCATCAGCAAAGAAATGGGTTGAGATTGTAGTGAAACTTTGCAAGTATTGTTACTCTACTCACCTTGACCCCACGGGCTTGAGCGATGGCATCCACAGAGAGATTTTGTTTCATGAACATATCATACACTTGCATTTTGGCAGGTGTCATTTTCTCTGGCCCTTCAGGCACTTTTCGTTTTCTGCTGGAGCTGCTGCAGGCGAGGTTTTGACCGGCTCTTCCCTCAATTTCACTATTTACATTTGCTTTCTCTTCTAAATCTGTGTCCATCTGTCTGCTTAAACAGAACTCCTGCAAAAGAGCGCATAATCAATAAACAGGTTCGGGCAGTTGCTTGCACTAAAACTAGGGCTATGGAATAGTACCTTGATAGCATTTGTAAAGATAAGAGCGTAGCTAGCGGTCTTTGAACTATCCATACCTTCAACTACTTTAAATCTTTCCACAGAGGTTGGGCGCTGCTTTGCTAGCTGAAGGAGTACGCTGGAAGGCAGCACCATGTAAGGTGCGATGCCTCTCTTCTTTGCTTCTTCTCTATGATCATCGAAAGTGTGCGATAAGTTAACTGCATAACGCCCCGTAAAAATCAAATTTGGTGCATCGCCTTACCTGTTCAATTCAATAAGTGAATTAAATAATTCGGCAGTAGCAGGATTTGAAAATAATGAAGTATTTTGCTTGGTGGTAGCTTCAGCGTCGCAGCTGGGGCTTGGTTTAGCTTCTGACTGCATTTCCACAGAGATAGAAAGAACGATCTTTTCTAGATTATTCTCTGAACCTGAAGATTAACATGATATTACAGTGAGCTGACGTCTGGATAAAAAAATAGAGGGTTTATGGGGCTCTTACAAAGAAAGTGGGAAGCTTTAGGACTAAGGCTATACGTTTTGTAAAAATCTTTCGATACCTCGGTGATAAACCCTATGAGGAAAATAAGGAAATAAATAAGGAATTAAGTACAGAGTACTTTTACGCTTAGCAACCTACCTTCTTGAACAAGCATGCGTGCTAGGGCGCCCCACCAGGGCTTTGAGTGAGCATAACCCTGACCTATCACGATTAGTGAAGCAAAAATTCTATATCAGTTGTCTGCAAGATACTACATGCAAACAAAAAACTCTGATTAACGGAGCCAAGTACCATGTATGGGAAGGGTATGAAAACTATGCTCTATGATTTTTGCTGCACGGGAACCACGTAAAACGTCAATTGGCACCGCCAAACCAAAGCGCTGAATATCAGAATAGAACAGTTACTTATTATATTGCCTCAAGCTTTGAAGCTGAGGGTACTCACTTCTCCGGTTTGTTTTATGGCTTGAAACAGAAGACAAGCCTCACGAGTGAAATCAGCAGACTTCGTTCCACTGCAACAGTTGTCACAATTCCCGCATTCTCCTGCGTCCTTGGGTTACCAAGAAAAAAAAATGGTGAAATTACCTACTTGATCCCTGGAATTAAGGTACAAATACAACAAGACAGAAATAGTTTCAAGGGACAGTTACCTGTTCACCAAAGTATTGGAGGATATATTGTTGCCTGCAGGAGGTTTGAGTGGTGTAGGCAGCCATGGAGGAGAGCATGCGTGCTTTTTCCTTTCGCTGGGCTTCTGGTAAGCCTTTAGATCTGTAGCTAAGCACAGTGATATCACTTGGGGAATAGATCAAATGACAAGAGGCTGGAAGGCCATCTCTACCCGCGCGTCCTGCCTGGTCATTTGTTTAAATTGCATCTCAAATAAATATTCAGATGCTTTTACGCCGCAAAAAATACCTCTTGGTAATATTCTTCGATTGAAGAAGGTGCTCCATAATGAATGACCGTGCGAACATCCGGCTTGTCTGAATAAGGAGACCGTTCATTAGAATAGAGATGCATCACACAATATAAATATAACATGATCTCAGAATCCCCACCAATGCCCATTCCGAAAGCAACTGTTGCAACCATGACAGATATCTCATCTCTAAGGAACATACAAAGCACATTCAGTTCCGGCTATCAACAATACAACAGATGAAGGATACAGCAGTAGCACCTACTTAACAAATTGTCCATGTAGATGCTCTCGTTCTTTTGGGCTTAAGTTGGCATGATAGACTGCTGTTTTGATGCCCAAATTATCCACCATCTGACCTAAAAAATAACATTTGTTTTAAACTAGTACTACTAGTTTCACAAAGACTATAAAGGAATATTAAGCAGCTTACCTATGCTCTCAGTATCTTTTATGGTCCGGCAATAGATAATAACTGATTTATGCTTTTGAACATCAGAGGAATATAGAAGCTTCTTAAGATCAGTCATTAGATTTGCAGACTTTAAACTGACAGACAAATGTAAATTGGCTCTTGCGAACGACGATATTGCAACAAAGGGATTCTTTAGAGACAAATTCGAGATGATGTCCTGCTGTACTTGAGGAGTAGCGGTGGCTGTAAGAGCCATCACAGGTACCCCTGACAAACATTCACATAACGAAGCTAGAGCTCTATACTCAGGCCTGAATATTCAGGGAAGAAATTATTAATAACTGGTCAGCATCAGCTGAAACAATACGTTTCAATTTCAAACTCAACCGGAAATTATGGCCCCATCTGGAAATGCAATGAGCCTCATCAACGGCGATTAAGGCCTGTGCGTAAAAGAGAGATGTATGATTAGCTCTTCGCCTCTTTTATGGGCTCTGGGCACGTGTTGCAGCTATTTCAGTACAATTCCATGGCACTCTGCTAGCTGGCGTAGTTTGTGCTTCATGTAAGCCGCCTTTTCAGGTGTTATATACACTGAAACAATAATTGATAGTAAATGATAATTCATACAATATGGTCAATAACTTGAGCTAATAGCTTCGTACCTAATTTGTATTTGCCATTGCAGGCATCTTGTTCTACATTTTGATCTCTCTGAGCACTGCCAAGGAAGCATGCACTTACCTTAGCCCTGTGTATACAGGAAATCAAATGCACTATCAATAGGCAGATGTCTTCAAGTTTACGCAAGGAATACGTACTGAACAAGAGCATGTACCTAGGTATTTTGGTTAGTAAGTGATTAATTAAGTCAGGGGGGATTGGTTAAATTCTTCAATAAAAAACCTGGTCAGTCATGAGGGATATCAACGGAGACACCACAATGACAATCTAAGATACAAAAGAGGATTATTTAACTTACTACATGTAACAGCTGTATTTGAGGAACTATAACTACCTTGTCTGTGATTAGGGCAGGAAATTGGTAAAGAAGAGATTTTCCGGCACCTACATTGAGAAAAAATTCTTCAAAAAAAAAAAACGAAGCAAGAAAGGCATAAACATCATCTGATGCAGATGCTTTCAGTACCTGTGGCCATGCACACAAATACGTCGCGTCCCTTCATACAAGCCTCGATCACCTCCATCTGCAGATTGAATGGGTCAAGAATACTGTTTTGAGGTAAGTTTAAAGCATGCTGCCCTACCTGCAGTGGTCTGAAGGACGAAAAACCAAAATGGTGCTTCAAAGCTACTTTCCACTGTTCTTGTGAGTTATTGTTGTTAACACTGGTTGCAGAATCTTTTACCGAAGTGGAGGCGATGGGCTCAGACGGGGAAAGAGGCAATGGCACAGTTGCAAGAGAAGCAGAAGGAGGAGAAGCAAAAATGGCAGGACATGGATTTGTGAGCGAATCTGGAGGAACAAAGTCTTCTCCCTTTGAAATATATATCACATCTTCAGGAGCCAGTTCTTCAACATCTTCGATCTCTGCTCCATGCCTGCAACAAAGGTAAGCACCAAGGAACAACAAAGCAAGTGCAAGAGCAGCATCTAACAGAGGGTTTACATGTACATACTTGTTAAATATTATTTTAGCTTCTTCATCCTTCCACCCAAGCTTCCTGGAAGCACCTTGAAGAAAGGATCCTAGTGACTGTCCCTCCCTTGCCTTTTCAATAAGATAGCATCAACGAGATTCGCTTGAGAAAGGGAGCAAGAAAAAGGAGAATTGAGCTTACAATGAAAACTTTGCCTCTCTTTTCCTTGCTGTTAGGAAAAATGGTAACCCTGAACTTCTTCCCCACTTGTTGAGTGAACATTACGGGAGCCATGTTGGTATCTTCTTCATCATCAATACGTCCTCCCTCAGATGAAGGCAAAATGTTGTCAATCTGTTTTGTTTTCTCCAAGGGAACGCTCTCATCACGTGGGCCATTGCTGGAAGAAGAAGAAGAAAGCCACCCAAAGAGGCTCTTCATCTTCGAGAACTGAGCCTGGGCATTAACCAAAAAAAAAAAAATTGAGAGCTCTCAAATAAATATATTGACGGAAATTCCTGGAAACAAAATCAGGCACACACACGGGGCAAGAAAGAAGGTTGGGTTGGTGGTGTGGACCAACCAACACAGAATTGCGATGGAAGCCTTCAATAAGGTCAAAGATAAGCTGCAAAAGGAGCGCAAGGTCAACTTGGACGCCACATCTGCAGCAGATGCTGCCGATGATTGTGAATCTCCAGCCTGCAAGCCCAGGACAATCTTGGGCAGTGATCTGCGCAGAAGATTTCAATCACATGTGACGCGTTCCTCTGCGGATGGGAGCAGCAAGAGTGATGGATTTGCTGATCCATCGAAAAATAGCAAGAAGGAGCAATCAGAAGGACCATCTCAGCAGGAAGATGAGGAGTATTGGGAGAAAGATGAGCCTCCCCCTGATGTGATTGAGTTGGGCCAGGCTGGTTGGACAATCCTGCACAGCATGGCAGCCTACTACCCTGAGCATCCCACGCCAGAACAAAGGAGAAAGATGAAGGAATTTTTGGAGTCCTTTGCGGAGTTGTATCCTTGCAAAGTTTGCGCGAAAGATTTTGAGAGCCTTTTGCACAAAGAGCCGCCCAAGCTCGACTCGAGGAAAGACTTGGCCTTCTGGATGTGTGAGGCCCACAACAAAGTGAATGCGCAGCTGGGCAAGCCTCTCTACCCATGCCAGCGGGTTTTCCAGCGTTGGGGAGCTCCCAACAACAACACCAACCACGCAGGCAGCGAGAAGAGAGGTCCACAGCAGCACAACAACAGCAACCAACAAGAAGAAGCTCTTGATCAAAAGGAGAGGAGTTCACTGCACTGATGATGAGTCCTAGAATAAAATTAATTTTAAAATTTTAAAAACAATGGTGTATGTAATCAAGCCATCTTTTCTCTGACTTCTTTTGGTGTTTCAGCAGCACTGTTGCTGTCCTTTTGTTGCTGTTGCTGCATGATGCCTTTGAGGTAGGAGAGCATGGCCTTTTTCCTGAACAGGGAAAGGTCTCTGGTGACGGGCCTGAATAGAAAAACACATCAATAAAAAAACACACCACCACTTCAAAATGCACACTCTCACTGGGTTGGCTGATGAACTACTGTGGAAAGCCCATATGCCAAGGCTTATGGCTAACCACATCATCTCTCTCTCTCTCTCATTGTGTGGTATAGTGTACATGTAGCTAGGGTCCTCTTCAGGTAAAGAGATGACGTAAGCAATTTGGCCTGCATTGGCCTTGATTGTGGCCTCATCGCTCAGATTAACAATGTCATTCTGTGTGTGTGAGAGAGAAAATGAAGATGTTGGGCTAGAAAACAAGAAAAATGGAGCAATTGTAAATTGTACCATTGCTGGGAATAGTCTTGCATACAAGTCAAAGAAAGGAAAAACGGTTTGCCATGAAGGATTCACAAGGTCTGCATGGTCATTGAACACAAGTACACTAAAAATGAATAGGCCACGTGATCATAAGCAGTCAGTACATACATGCTGCACCAAGACGTGGGAAGATGTTCGCAATTGTATGTACCTGAGCATGCCAATTGGAACGCTTGTGTTAGAGGCTACAATGAAATACATCTGACTGTCTATTACTTTACGTGCTTCAGGGAGTAGATTTCCCAACAAATTGCCCCTTAACTGGGAATCAAAGAGGGGCTCAGTGAGCACCAAAGTTTAAAGGTGATAAATGCATACAGAAAAAGGTACCTTTATGATAGCTTGTCCATTTTTGTCTGTTATAATGGTCGATGGGAAGGTGAGGCCAGATGCTGGAATGTTATTAACACGATCAAGCCTTGGCTTCATAGGAGAGGGAGATAACACCAAAGATATGTGCTCATCCTTGAGAGGTTTGCCAAATCTGGTAGCCCACAGCGTGATGGCAGCAGTTTGATTGTTCTCAAGTCTCAATGCTCTGGAGTCAAGAATTGCAAGCTTACCCTCACTATCTTCCTGCAGCACAATCTGGTCGCTCTCATCTAAGAGCACCAAAGGGGCTTCACTTAGCAGCTTAATCTCATCATCCTGAGCAAGAGTTGAATTATTTTGTTTTTGTTGTTGTTCCAATGTGCAGTTTGTTTAATTTTTGAATAGGATCCATACCGTCAATAGCAGATGAGAAATGCCAGCAGCCAATAGATAATGTTCCTGTGAAGTATTCAACAGCCCATTTTCTAACATAACTATATTGCTCCCTATCTTGATTCCTGTTTGCCAGAAAATGGTTTTAGCTTCAGAAGAAAGGAACGAAGCCATGTCAAACAGGTACCTGCTTTCAGAGTGTTTTGAATGGAAGGGCCTGCAGGCCATTTAGTTCCCACACTGTTGCCCAAATCTATTGATAACTTGTATATCGTTATTACAAATTAGAGATATTTGCGTTTGAAGCCTTTTGGATGCACAAGGTTTTAGCAAACCTGTGAGCCAACAATCTGGAAGAACGCGTGACTATAATTCCTATCAGGGCTCAAAGGAAACTGTAAAGGGTTTACTCTGCGGCCTAACACGAACTGGAACATAACCAAAGAACCACAATATAAGATGTATGAAAACGGCTAGTGATGTGGAAGCAAAGGGCGTGCCTGTGCTGGATGGTCTTGGATATAGGGTCCAATGGTGCCAACAACACGGCCCTTGTGGAAATTAGAGCTCTGGTTGTTATTGTCATAATTATCTACATTGATTTTGATGGACAGCTTCTGTGCACTTTTCTTGTAAAGCTGTTGAAGTATAGGAGAGCACTGTGGAGGCTCTCCACTCCACATAACATCAGTCAGTACAGATTGCCATATGCCTTTTGTGAGTGTGAACGAGCGAGTGAGTGAAAGAAGTGTACAGCACCACACATAAAATAGTTTCTTCCAACAAGGTTATTTTACCAGCTCTATCTGGGTCTTCGGCTTTACCAGTTCTGGCTTTGAGCCACAGATAATCAAGCTCACATAATTGCATATTACCAGACAGACTAAAAGCTCCCACACTCAAAGTAACTTGCACACCATACAACTATCCGGTATCAGTTCAAACAAAGACGTGTAAGTATACCAGTTTCATGACTGCTATTCCTTCATCATTCATTCCTACAATGATTATGTGTTGTTGCTCAGTCCGTTACCTGGCTGATGAACTGCTGATCAGGATCTATGTCCACCATCTTGCCATTGTAGTTAGTGGTTACTTGGGCATTCACAATACAATCTACAGGAGCATTGCCGCCTTCGTGTTGAAATACTCCATCCTCACCCAATCCACTCCTAACTGCAGAAAAGAGAATGATTCATGCACTGTGTCCTTGCTCTGTTCGACGCAAGAGAGAGAGGGTAGTGATACCAATGCAATCGTCCTCAAAACGGAAGTAGCTCAGGCCATAGGGGCCCCACCATGGAATTATCTCTTTGGCTGAGTGGAGTGGACAAGAACATATGCAATATCTCGTTATGAAAGCATTGAGGACACAATGGACAACATGATGGGGGGGCTATTTACTTGGATCAAAGTTGTTGATGAAGTTGTTCAAGGTGCCGGGGTCGGAGAAGAAAGTGCCAACAAAGTTAAACTGTGGGACATCCAAGTAGCTGCATTGTCCTGCCTATGTTGTGAAAATTGTGTTCGATCAGATTACATGCTCCTTGCTTTGTGAGAAAAGACTGAATCAGCAGCATTGGCCTCTCACCCCAATAAGCAAAAAGAAGAGAAACAAGGAGCATCTCAGGCAAGAAGAGGGAGCCACCATGTCTTGTGTTGTGTGCAACCTCGAATAGAGAGAGAGAGAACAAAGGCTCAGTGTGGCCAGGTTGATCTCCCTTTGTCTTCTCGAATTTTGAAGCCCTCTTTCCTTAATATTATTATTAATTTGCAAAGGTACATTAAGTGAATTCTTAGAATAACACAGAAATCTCTAAAGAAAAATTTAATGTCCCTCTCCTCCTTGCACATTCTGCTGATCAGCGCAAGATTTACTTATTTGTGATCATGATGGAGCAATCTGTTCTTTTGCTCAGCCATCAGCAACAAACGATTCAATCAGCCTATGATGGCACTCAAGTTCTGGTACATGCTTTCCTAATCGACCAAGATGGTGGCTTCCCCAACAATGCAAAGCTGCCCCTTTTGGTCTATCAGAACGCTCTGTCTCAACACAATGCCAACAGTGCACTCGCTGATGATGATGATGATGGCCTTGCCTCTGCCTTTGAAAAAGGTGGGCTCCCCTAGCCCCCCCCCCCCCCATACACTCTTATTACCTCTGCCTTCTGCGCTTCAAAAACAGTTAATGCTCTAATAATGGTTTGCAATGCAGTGCTGCAGGCGAACTTGTGGGCTGGGGCCTGGCGTGATACTATCTATGACTATCATCACTATCATACTACTGCACATGAAGCTCTTGGCGTTCGTAATCCTTCTCCTTGGTGGTGCAAAGTGGTGTGTGATGTCGTCCACCATAAATCTAACATGATCACTCGTTGTGTTGTTGTCAACTGCACCACAGGTCTTTGCTGGAAGGGCGACAGTCCAGTTTGGTGGAGAACGTGGCATCACCAAAGAAGTGAGCGCAGGTGATTTGATAGTGATTCCTGCAGGCGTTGCCCACAAATGTCTTCAATCATCTGCTGACTTTGGAGTTGTTGGGTGCTATCCCGAGGGCCAAGAGCCAGACATGATGTATGGCGCTCCTGGAGAAAGGCCTGCCGCTGACCACTGCATCTCTACATTGGCACTGCCCCAGACTGATCCTTTGCAGGGACATGGCCAAGCAGGCCCACTTGCCACTCTATGGGGACCCAAATCTTGAAAAAAACAGAAAAAAAAAAAGGAATCGATTTGTGTCTTTCTGTTGTAAATACAAAACAAATGGAGGTTTAAAATGATGGCCAAAAAAAAAAAAAAARCGGAGCACACTGTCACTGTCTGTGTTCACAAATTTACATATATTACCACTCTCTCTCAGGCCACTCAACAATCAAACAGTTGTTGTCGGCAGTTTTTTAATTGGATTTCGATTGATGGGG
>MRZZ01000404.1:0-14854 GCA_002025285.1 Acanthamoeba comandoni | reverse complement strand
GAAGGTTGCCTCCAGTATCGAACCCAAGGCGGTGTCCGCTAACGGCACTCTTTAAATTATTCAAAGAATTTTCTACGAAAAAATATTGAAAGAAATTAACATTTTAACTTGTTTTAAAAATTTATCATAGTATCTACAATTTATTAATTGACTAATTTTTTTCACATAGTATAACAAAATGTAGTTTTTTTTTACTTCATTATTTTGAAAATGTAATAATGTTACTTATTGTTCTTTTTTGTTGCTTCATTAAATTTAACATCTCATTTTTTGAGTAAGATGGCAGAAAAGTTAAGGTTTTTATTAAATAAAATAACTACAGCCCAACTGTCAAAGATTTGCACTTCCTTGTTTTCCGGATCTTTCTGGATTTTTCTGGAAAAGCATGGAAGGACTTGGTGCCTCTTCGCTCACCAACAAAATAGACCCTTTGCATGTGGTCTTCTTTTTGATTTCAGCAGAGAAGGAGGAGGAGGAGGAGGGAGATGGCCATGTCCGCCTGGTTGCACAAGTATGCCAGGATGGCGTTTGGGCTGGACGTCAGAACCCTTGCCTTGTTCAGGGTGGCCATTGGCATGATGGTTATTGGTGACCTCTGGGACAGGAGCAGTGACCTGGTTGCTCACTACACAGACGAAGGGGTCATGCCCAGATCTCTGGTTCTCAGCCATTTCTGGAACAAATACTATGTGGTGGTGAGTGTAAATCAAGCTTTGGCAAAGGTTTAAGACTGGTCGTAGTTGCTGACAACCGTTTGTGTATGTTGGTGGGTGGCAGCCGCACTTGATGAACGGAGAGGTTTGGTTTGCAGGGCTGATGTTTGTTGTGCACGCTTTGGTTGCTTTGGGCATGGCATTTGGCTACAGGACACGGCTCTTCACCTTCCTCACATGGTGGCTTACTAAAAGCCTTCAAGAGAGAATGGAAATAGTTGGCCATGGAGGAGGCATGTGGCAATCCACCCATTGCATTTAGCCCTTCTTGAAGTTGACAACAGTTCCTTTTTTTTCTGTTCCAGATGCTTGCCTTCGAGTTGTGCTGTTCTTTTCAATATTCTTGCCTCTGGGCGACAGCTATTCCATTGATTCAGCATTGAGAGAGCAAAGCAGAGATGAAAAGAAGAGAAAAAGCAACCTGGTCTTCTCTCCTGCCACTTTTGCCATTGTGATGCAGATAGTGTTGATGTATGTGACCTCAGTCTTCTTTAAAAGTGGCGATATCTGGAGGATAGAAGGCTCAGCCACATACTTTGCTTTAAAGGTTTGTCAAAGCGAAGGCACGCATCCAACACAGCTGCTGACTTTCCACCCTTTCTGTTTTCAATAGCTTGATTTCTTTAGAACCTCTGTTGGGACGCTCTTTCTCAAACTTCCTACTCTGGTCTTAAAGATGCTCACACACTCCGTCTACTATTGGGAGGCCTTAGGACCCGTGCTGATCTTCATTCCGTTTTGGAACCAACAATTGAAGCTTCTCACATCTGTTGGCTTCATACTCATGCATGCAGGATTTGGAATTTGCATGCGTCTTGGAGTCTTCATATATATTCCAGCTATTGCTGTTCTAGTGTTGCTGCCAGCCTACTTCTGGGATGACCTCTTCTTTCCCTTCATGAAGAAGAAGTTCAGGAGCTGCCAGGCCATTTTCTATCCAGAGAACTGTCTTCACTGCCAGAACCTGATTTTCACTCTCTCCTCCTTCTTCCTTCTTCCAGGAACCAGAGTGATTCCAATTAGAGAGGACAAAAGGCTTTGGAACTGTTATCTCAAAGTAGTGGACCATAGGGGCTCCATTTATCTAAACGCTCAGGCCTTGTGCTGCCTATGTCAATCTTCTCCCATGCTTTTCCCTCTCTCTTTCATTCTTTCTTCTACTTACATCCAAACTGGCATAGACAAGCTTCTGGACATTGCACATCATGGCCATCACTTCAGCTCCAAATATAACATCATCACCGATGACCTCTTTTCATTTGATGAGTACTTTAAGGGTCTCAATTCCTCAAACGCAACAGAACTTCCAAATGGAATTAATGGGAAGGCACTCAATTGCACTCACGCGAAGAAGCAGAAGAAGACAGATGTCACCAAGAAGTTCAAGAAAGTTATGTTTTGGATGCTCATGATTGGATTAGTTGTTTATATTGTCTTCTGGAACCTGCACGAGTTAAAGTGGTACACAATGGAACAACCCTGGGTGCAAATAGCATGGTATATTATCTGCATTCAGTTTCTTTTAAGAAATGTTTATTTGTTTGAACTGAACTGAACTGGTTTCATCATTCAAGGATAACCAGACTTGACCAACGATGGGCTATGTTCTCTCCAACTCCTCCACTTGAAAATTGGTGGCACTCAATTGAGGTTCTCTAGAATGTCCCCATTTGTTAGTATACTAACTCAACCCCAACTTCTGCTCACTAGTGTTGTGCACTTCTCTTAATAGGCTAACCTGGAAAACGGAACCAAGGTGGACATCTTTGATGGGGAGGGCCTCTTCAAGTGGCAGGGTGTGCCCTTCAAATGGACAAAGCCTCCCTCCGCTGAGATCTACAAGAATTACAGGAATCACAGATGGTTCAAATTCTGGGAGTCTGCAAACCAGGACCCCAGGCACGAGAAGATACGAGACCATTTGGCTCTGTACATTTGTAATCAGTGGAACTCCAAGTATAGCTCTCCAATGAGACTGCTCACATACAAGATTTGGTACCACTACGAGAGGAACTATCTGGGCAAGCCCTCTGAGTACAAGGGAAAGCAAATGCTTTGGGACGCCCAGTGTGGCATTTCCATTGATCCTCCTCCATCTCCTTCTCCAACGCAAGATGAAGACTAGAGAGCAAACAAAGAAGAAAAAGCAAGAGTAGTGGCAGTACAGATGGAAGTATATACTTTTGAAGAAAAGAGATCAAAGCTTGTGCAGCTTCTACTGCTTGCCAGGTTGGTTAACAGTCTGTTAACAAAGTTAAAGTTGTGCAATCTGTTGGTTGACCCCAATGTTGGGCCTTGATGATGATGAAAAGCAAAAAACCAGGAATTCCCACTTTTGCACTTCTCTTTCATTCTCTTCTATGTAGAGATCACAGAGGTCCGTGGGCCACAATGCAAGCAATACAGCCATGAAGGGGGCACTGCCGATTGCCTTTGCTTCACTGCTTGTGCTGTGCATCTTGGGCTTCTTTTATTCACAGCTGGCTGTTTGGGAAACTGATCAACATGATCCTAAGGCTTACAAAGTGGCAACCAAACACAATGCTGGCACTGTAGTCGTGGGCCAACTGCCTCCTCGTCTTTCTGAAAGATCAGTCGCCCCTCCACTCGCGTCCATACAACCGTACTGCATTATCCAACTTAATTACAACAAATCTAATCTAAATAACATAATATCTGCTCAGCATCTGTCTTAATGAGCCCCCCCCCCAAGAACGAACTCCAGGATGAAGCCTTTACTGGAGGAGGAGCTCAGTGCCAGTGGATCGGTGTCCCCAATGCCTCTGCCATTCAGGTTCAGATACAGGCTTGTGAAGTCTTTTCCATATCCCTCGCCTGCTCCGTTCCTCTTTCAGACCAGGCGTCTCATCACAGAAAGATATCGTGAACAAAGGAACCATCACGCTCGTGTCGGACCTCATCATCGTCTTGGTGATCTTGATCTAGAGCACAAGGGAACAAATGGCTTAATCACTGTGATCCCTGCCCAGGAGATCATAGAGCAGGACTCGTTTGAGAATCAGCTGAAGAAGCATGGCATCATGATGCTCTCTTGTGCCTATTTCGACCCCTCCTGTGCTCACAGCCTTGATGAACGCTCCCTGAGTGCCTCCTTCTTGGAATATTACAGAGACCCTCAGCTGTACCCAAGCGTTGAGTTCATTGCAGAGCAAATAAGAGACACTCAGTTCAAGGAATTGCTGAAGAAGAGAATGATGGAAGAGCTTAGGGAATTGAGAAAGGGCAGAGATGTGGGACTGCCCTCTGTGGCCATCTTGTTCAATGGAACCATCAATGATAAAGGCTCTCTGCTGACTGATGAAGTGTTCCTGCCGAGTTGGCTTGATTCCCAAGTTTCTCCTTCCCACTTTCAGGATAATCATCAGGCAAAGAAAGTAAAAGAGGTCGTTGTGATCAGTCACATTCATCATGGCATGTACTGGCACCAATTGATAAATGAATTCTTCAGGGTCTTCGCTATGCTTCCATATCTATGGGCGCATTTGGATATTCACTTGCATTTGTCTTCCGAGACATCTGATTACGGATTGATGGTGGACTTATACGAAATGATTGGAATATCAAAAACAAGGTTAGTCTTTGAAACAGTCACAGCAGACATTATTTACTACACCCATCAGTTACACAGGGACCAAGTACCTTCCTTGACACTGAGTTGGCTGATTAGAGAAAATCTATTCAAGATATTCAACGCTTCAGATTCTAACACTTCTGGTCTGCTATGCAAGGACAACACGATGCCCTCAGAACTTCAGACAACTGTGAAAATACTGCTTATCAAGAGGGATGCCAGATCAAAAACAGGAAGAGCTATTTTGAACCATGATGAGCTGGTTCAATCATTGTCTTCCTTGAGAATCATGTGCACTACAGCGATGAACAGCTCAGATTCATTTAAGAGTAACATACAAGTGGATGTGAGCGAGCACACTCCCAGTATGAGACCACGTCATTCCTTGCCCCTCTATGCAAGAGCAGGTATACATCAACAAAAACATTCAACAAGTAAGTTCTGAAAAATTCTTTCCTACTAGATATCATTATAGGTCCTCATGGAGCAGGATTTGCAAATATCTTTGCTGCCCGTAGATGCTCCCATGTAATAGAGGTTGCTTCTTTTCCTTCATTCCTGTCACAGAAAAAAAGTAATAACTGTGGCTACATGAATTTCAATCTTCAGGCCGTTCAATCAAGACACCTGAATTTCATGACCAGTGCAAGACTGGGCCTTACTTACTATGGCTTCTGGCCCAACATAACAAGAGAAGGTACAGAAGAAACACTCAACATTCATCTTTTTATGCAGTTTTCATTAACTTATATTCTAACAGGAGTTGTTGAAGGTTCAAACAGTTCCCACTTTTTAGTGGATGTTTCGTTCATTACAGAGCTTGTGAAATCGATCATCGAAGAACATCTTTGCAAGCCTTATGAGGATGCGTAACGAACCAAAGCACCTCAAGATGAAGCAGTTTGGAATATCTTTCAGAAGTTACTAACTGCTTGGCTAGAAAAGCCAGAAGCGAGGAAGGGTTACCATTTATTTGTGTAGGATGAAGTGCTGTTTTCCATCTGGCCATAGTGTGTTTGGCTGGCTCCAAGCATCCAACATGTCTTGGGCTATTCTTCAGCACGTGCGGTGTCTGCATTTACTTGTGCTCTAGCTGCCTCTTTACATAGTTTTGGATTGATTCCTCTTTGCGATAGTACCACACGCCCTCCAAAAGAAACTATTCCAGCCATTTTAACAGTAAAACAGGCTTAAGTTAAACAACTGTTCCAGGAGTACATTTTTTTACCAAAAGAGCAGCACAGACACAGGAAATGGAAGAGCTAAATAAGGGTTTTGCGTTGAATTGTAATTCTAGGCATTTACATGACACCTTCACAGTTCCACGGAACCAAGCCCCGAGAGTGGCGAATAGAATCAAAGGAATGGAAGAAAACCTGGAAAAGACTTTCTGCATGCATGGTAAGAGATCTGCTTTAGGACACAATGAAATTCTTTGTTCAGTTCCTGCCCTTTTTGAATTTTTCACCTCTGCATCACACACTTTTCCTTCGTCGCTGTGAGACACCATGAAGCATTGCTGTACACTGTTAAACCCCAGGCTGCAAAGGATGATGCTCTTGATGGCCATGGTCTATTGCGTGTTTCGAATTGTGAGCTTCAAAATTGTATCTGTAAGTTCCACTTTGAGAACAGAGGAGAAACCAGGGCGAATCTATCACATGGTAAGAACAATAGTCAGGCACTCATTTGAGATTGATTCTCAAACATACACTTGTTGCTTGCAGTTAAGAAGCCATGAGTTTGCGGACGAAATGGTCAAGGAACCTTAAATTCAGCCCAGCCCCCTCTCTGATGAATTGGTCTCTGAGACAAGGAAGTATATCTTTTCACAACTTGAGGCCTACCACCACACTAAGACTGCACCACCAGACAAGCTGCTCATTGCTAGTGAGGAACTTAGCTCTGACTTTTCCCTAAAGAATACAATAAAGGATCCGAACAACAAGGTACTCATACTCTCCTGCGAACACTTTGATTCATTGTGCAAGAAGAAATACTCCCAGAGACCCCTCAAAGACCACTTCTGTGAGCACTTCAAGAAGCCTCAGTTCTACCCCAGTATTGAACAGATAGGAAAAAGCTTCTACTATGACCGTTACAGGAGGGCTTTTCAGTTTAACAACGCAGCTGCCATATACAACATTATCAAGGGTCTCAATGATGAACTGCCTGAAGTGGCTGTACTCTTCGATGCTGTTGTGAATGAGAAAGGTTCGGCGATCTCAAATGAAGTGCTCATTCCAGGTTTTGGAGAATCTGCTGCTGTGCTGGAGGCCATTCGTAGTATCAAGAACAACGCCAGCTATCCTGTTGAAAAAGTCAAAGAGCTGATCGTGGTGAGCCATCCTCATAGTGGTATGTTCTGGCATCAGATGTTAAGTGAATTCTTTAGGATCTTCAATCTGTTTCCCTACCTGAGAGAAAACCCAGACATATGTATACACATAATTAGCAAAGGAGGAGACAGAGAGTGGACTGCTCAGTTGTATGAAATGATAGGAATTTCAAGAAACAGGCTCAAGGAGAACATCATCAGAGCAGACATCGTGTATTACACTCCCATTTTGCACAAGCACGATGTTCCTCCCCTTGGGCTGGCACTCTTGATCAGAGAGCATCTCCTATATACTCTTCACGGCCCTGGATATACTTCAGAAAGTGTGTTCTGTAAGAGAACGGGTTACATTCAACCTATCAACATCAACATCTTGATCACTAAGCGGGATCCTTCGTCCAACAAAGGAAGAGCCATTGCCAATCATGAGGACCTCAAATTCAATCTCGTTGCCCTCGGTACCGCTTACGCTACAAGGATTGAAGCCGTTACTTCGCAGAAGGTATCCATCCAAGTACTAGAGCACCTGCCCTCTCACAGCACAAAGGAGACACTATATCTGTTCAGTATTGCAGGTGAGTTACTGCCAAGCCCTTAGTCTCTAATTGCATCTGAAGTGTTATTTATTACAACCTCTAGATATTATCATTGGCCCTCATGGGGCCGGCTTTGCAAACTTGTTTGCTACTAGAACATGTGCCCACGTCATTGAGGTCAGTCTCTTTCTCTGCGCTCCATGGATCTTAGCTTCTCAATCTTCGTTTCAACATATGCAAGTAGTTGATGTTGACCAGGCATTTAAACGTCATCATAAGTGGTAGACTAGGCCTGGCCTTCCATGGCATACATGCCAACAGAACAGGACAAGGTAGGCAATAATCAGGTGTGTTTATGAAAAAGTTAATTGGTGTTGTTACTCCCTTTAGGCTCGAATTTTCATTTTGTGGCAGACGTGCCTCAACTGACCAAACTGGTAGAGGACATATTAAAAGACCATTTCTTTAAAACCAACACAATCCCCAAGTCTGATAATGCGTGCCTGCCACTGAATTCTCAAGCACTGGCAAAGGTTATGGATGGACTCTACGATCAAGATGTTAGGGGGATTACCAATGGTATATCTTCCTGCTTCTTTGCTCTAAAACTATGTGGCTAACTGAATGTTCCATTCAGCTGCATTACCATTAGCTCCTTCCCCAGATATAGATATTAGTGCTCTCTTAGAAACTACCCCAGCCTCAGAGAGCGATCAGGGCGTGCCACTACATAAGCTATTTAAAGGAAAGGACTTTTACCTTCTCATCATATACAAAATTGCTGGTATTCTTGTGGAAGTATCCGTTTCCTCCTTCGCTCTGGAGCTGCACTATCAACTTCCTTCAGTGGACCCTAGAGAGATCGAGAAGGACGTCACCTCGTTGAGGAACACAGACTTTATAAAAAGATTTATTGAACAGAAACAGTACGCGGGTTACAAGACAAGGTATTCTTTGACTCTAGACACCCAAGTGAAAACATCCTCTCCCCCAAGGAAGGAAGGCCCTCTCTTCATTTACTACACGATTCCTTTCCAAAACCAACGATGACAAACCAACTATGTTCATCTCTTGTACATTAAGTAAAAGCATTCAGGGTAAAAAACGTAACATATCCTTGCCCACTGTAATTTAATTTAATTAATGACTCACAAAACCTTTGTGCAACATTCATTTGCGTCTGTCAGCAGTAGGCTTGTAAACCCAGGCGGCTTCGCCAAGCCTCTGAAGAGGAACAAACTTGTGTCTCAAATAGAAATAAATCAATAGGCCAAGTGCAAAACAACCAGCAGAGACAATATAGTAGCCATCCGTCTCATAGACACAGCTGCCATCTAGCGAAAGGCAGAGCTCCTCTTTGTCTTTGGCAACACAACTGCCCACAGCAGCTGCTTCACCAGAACCTATTCACATATTTAGGTGGAGATATTTGTAAATAGAAAACAAGCATAACCTCAACATGAGAAAGAAATTTTATGCAACATGTATGCTCACCTCCAATGCATTGTTTGACAGTGAAGAAGTCAACAAAATACAGTACAAAAAATTTAGGCCAAGTGCCCCCCAAGTTCGCAAAAGTATTCAGAAGGGTAAGGTAGGTGCCCCCAATGGAAGCATCACTGATACGTGTGAAAAAGGAACCCTGCAACGGAGGAAATGAAGTTAACTATTGTAAAAAGGCCTTTGCACAATAAGGGGGATCTCTTGCATGGCTCTAGGAAGAAACTTTGCCAGAGCGAAGAGAATATGAACAGGAGTAAGTGCAAAAGCATGAGGATTACCTGTGACACAAATTGTGTTGTCACTGAAAAAGAAGTAGTCAAGGTAAAGGCCAAAATGGTGTAATAATATGAGGTGGTCATTCCCTGAACAGGAAAATTATAGATCACCACAGCGCCCAAGGCAGAAAGCACCAAACGTGCCTGAAACCCATACATAAACTGTTGTGCAAACATTAAGATGTCAACAAATCTCAACAGAAGAGAGAAAACTGTGTACGTACTGAGGTTAAGGGAGAGTCCCCACTTGACCACCTTCCTGCCAACACAGCAAACAAAATTTGAAATGGAAACTCGATGAGAGCGAACAGAGCCAGATCTTCTTTTTTGAAGCCCTTCTCTATCAACTTGAGTGCTGCCACACTGTCAGCTGCCATAAAGCCAATCTTGTAGATAATCATAACAAGAAGCAGAATCCTCATATTGGAAAGATTCACAATCTTCCAAATCTTCCTAAATACTTCACACACTGTTACATTATCATCTTCAGCATCATCTGAATCAATGATGAATGGGTCTTCTCGTGCACCCAGATCTTGGTTCTCAGTTCCATCTTCAATGCTGTCCATAGACGATGCAGCTTCGGCTGTACTATATCCTCTGGCATTCTTATCGGAGTTGCAATGAAAATCGCCCAAGATGAGCTTTGGTGTGTCGCCTTCTTCGCTTCCTGAAACTTTGTAGTTCGCACCGCTGTTGCTTGTGTCATGGTCAAAGATCACTGAATCTCTGTACACCCTCTCACTTTTGAAAAAGGCCAGATAAAATGTGACAATCAAATATACAATAGCCCAAAACTGTAGGTAAGTTGAAAGCCTCAGCACTCCCACGTCCGACGGCTCATATCTTAAATATTTGTTGCTGAACTCAGCTGAGTTGAAAGCTAAAAAGACAGTAAATGACAAAAAGAATCCACTATTGAGTCCTATTGTCTGTTTTATAAAAACATCAAGGAAACTAATTAGCATGTAATTGTAAACTGCACATTAACTTTGAAGCAGCCCTTCATCAAGAGGCATTTGTATAATTCCTTATGCTTTTTGATGACTATAATAAAGATAATTTGAGTAATGTCTTCGTCTCTATTCTGCCTCTAGCCACCCCTTAACATAACACAGAGGGAATATATACTTGACATGTTGAAGCCCATCCACGCTTTGGCTTGGATAGCAAAGATAATGCCCAACCTATGCAAAAACATCCAAGTAGATTAAGACGATTTCTTGTCAAAAATAAAATGTTTCTTTCTTTTTTTTTAGGGATCACATACCATCAACAGCAATGTCTTGGGTCGCCACAAGCATGACTAGGGACAAGAAGGCGCAGGTCACAAGATATATAGGCACCTCCGGCTGCGCTAAGAAATCTTCAATGTGCATTCCAATCGCATACATCAAAATACCTTTTATATTTGTTGGTATTCAATTTTTGATCTTTAAAACTCAAATAACRACACACACACACACACTGAGAGAGAGAGAGAAGATATGACTACCAGCTGTAAATTGGATAGGAAGAATCCAGCTTTTCCGTCGGCCAATTCCTTTAAACAGTGTGGGAAGTGTGTGAGAAAAGGAGAATTTATTAAATATAAATGTAATAGCGTTTAGAAAGCGACAACGAGAAAGAAAGGGATGCTTACTTGAAGAATAGAAACCATCAACAATTGGGGACCACAGAAGCTTAAGGGCATAGGGATAGGCGGCTAGGGAAAAGATTCCCAACTGTGTATAGTTCGCTTTTGTCTGAAGCAGAAATGGAACAGAACCAAAGACCAGACCCATGGGCACCCCCTGGAGTAGATCTGCACAAATTTGTCAAGGAAAAAGCTAATTCTCACTTGATTCAGAAGGATTGTGATGTTTGTGTCACAATGACAAGCCCCTTTTAAAAATGCGTGTGAATTTTGGTGGATACACAAAATAACAAGAAGGCACATGTTCCAAAAATCTCTCATCTCTGAAGGCGATGCTCCTTGTCCAAAGCGTGGCAAGCAGTCTGTGCTTGTGTTGCTCTTTGGCTTTTTTCTGGTTCTAGAGAAGCAGTTGGATCGATCATTCTGTATTGACTCTGGTTGTTCCTCCTCCATGACAACAATGGTCCTTGAAGACCTGGCTCTCAAACTGGCAGCAGCTGTTGTTGATGCTGAGGTATTGTTTTCCTTGATGCTGTTGGGTGCTGTTGGAATGTTTTGATGATCTTGCTGTTGCTTGCTCATCATCATAATCCAACTAAAGACACCATGCGTGTCTGTGCCATTAAACTGTTTTGATGGCTGAGGAGTTCAACAGTGGCCGGAGTGCGTTTTGTTTGTTGCCTTTGTTTTTGTGGGTTTTCGTGTGATAAAAGGGCCAATAATAAATCAATAAATTTGTTTGATATAGATTTGGCTGAAAAAGTTATGTTACTGAAAGTGGAAATATCCCCGATTTCTACTGGGATTAAAGTAGATTTTATTACACGATACAGATTTGATTTTCCGTTTTTAAAGAACTGGACAATTGTCTAGGAGCATTTTAGCACGTGCTGGTATTTTGCTAATTTTTTCTTTTAAATAATTGGAGATGAGATCTATTGCTCCAGTAGGAGTATTTTATTTTTTAAGGATAAAAATTCCCTAAAAAAATTCTAACTAGAATTACTGGAATCTATTTTTGTTTAATTAAATCATGGACAAAACCAAACAACACGGTAACAATTAAAAAAAATCACAATTTGCAACCTGACAAGATGAGCCAATACAATAGGAAGGATGCTGATGATGATGATGAGAATGTGAGAGCACCCGCTGAAGACCCCGAAGAAGAAAGTGAAAATGATGAAGAGGAGCTGGCCTCACACTTGCCAAAAGCCCATGCCCAGGCCAAGGAAGCAGCACACAACTTCCTTCAAGAGACAAGGCTGTTTGAGTGGCGCGCCCCAAAGACCCAAAGACTCTACCACATTCGAGCCAAGAAGTGGAAGGACCGCAATGAAGGATATGATGACCTTGATGTGAGAGAATTTGCATGGCCTCGTGCATTTGTGGGCAATGAGTCTTCGCCTGTGAATGCAGCAGTTTGGGCAATGCCTGGATCTAAGTTGGTTGGGGTTTGGACTTTCTCTCCATGTGGGGACGAGACAAGCTTCTATCATCTGAGAGCCTACACCGATGACATGATGGACCTCCTTATAGACCAGGAGGAGAATGGCGCCATTGTGCCCAGAGAGGATTCTGAGTGCGGTGAATCATTTAGCATCTCAAGTGGAGACTATCCAACAAGGAATTTATATTGTCCTGCCCTTGAATCCTTGGTATGGTGATGTTCAGGAATCTGTACCTGAAGGGGAATCATGAAAGAATTCTAGAATTAAACCTTTGTCTAATGGCAAATTGTTTTTCAATTTAATGAGTCTTTAGCACATTCTCTCTGCAGTAAAGGCTTAGGTGGCTTTCAAGATTTATAGACAATTCTTATTTCCAAAACAACTTAAATTAAGAATATCAAATGTAATGTGAGGCCATTATTTGGAATAAAGTACGAAATGGGTACAGTTCCCTATTCTTAACTATGTCCGCAGACACTCAAACGAATAATTGATTGTCTACACTATCTCCAAATAAAATAAATAAATCAAAAAATATTAAACCATTGTGAATTTCAGAGATGGAGCTTCATCCCTCTGTGAACAATGGTGATTACCCAAATACGATGAGTCATCATGCCAGCAGTGCTTCAGCCACTGAGTTTAACTTGGCACCATCACCCATGAACGTAGAGCTTGAAGAAGAAGATGATTCCTCCCAATTTGCTTGCCCCTGGAGCACCCCCAAGCTCAAGGGTGTCAAGTTCCCTGGATGTGAAGGCCACACTGCCACTTTGGTGGACAACAAACTCTACGTTTTTGGAGGCACAAACGAAAGGTTTATTTAAATCTCTCTCGCTCTTCACCTCCCCCTTTCAAGTGTTAGCATCAAACTAAAAAGAGAACGAACACCAGGAATGTCTATCTGAGAGACATGTGGGTCTTGGACTTGGTCAATAACACTTGGTCGCGCTCTACTTCAGCCTTCCAGGAGCGTGCATTCCATTCTGCCACCCGTCATGGCCGCAAGATATACTATTATGGTGGCTCCAATGGTAATACCACACGGATCTCTCTCTCCTCTCTTCTCTTCTCTTCCAGCACAACTCCTCTTCAAGAATGGTTGATGGAATGAAAGCTAATCAAACACTGCATAATAATAGGATACCTTGTCCTTGCCTCAGTGGCGTGCTTTGACACAGAGACAGAGCTATGGACAGAGTTGGAAGTGCAAGGTGGCACTGCTCCTTCTGTGTTTTTTCACTCCGCAACCTTAGTAGATCAAAAGCTTCTTGTATGGGGAGGTAATCCTCACCAACAGTCCTTCCTCTTACAAGTAATCATTGCATGCAAGCTTCACATGTTGACACAACATTTTCTCTTTGTTAATATTTATATCATAGGCACGCACGGCCGTTTGATATATAGTAACAAACTATACAGGTAACCAATGGACCCACATAATCTGCCACAGTCATATGATCATCTAACTAAGATGAAATCAACGACAGCTTTGACCTTGTGGCTTGCACCTGGTCGCTTGTTGAAACTGTAACTCTTTCCTCCAACGCGTTTACCATCTCCTCTCTCCTGTTTTTATTTGCTTTTCTCTCAATATTGAATGTTCTTTCATCCCTTTTGTTGAATCTCATCATTTCTGTTAGCAAGGTCTGGCGCCTTCTCCTCGTGCCAACCATACGGTTTGTCTCTCTTTCACATTGTTAGAGCTCTAACTGATATCACATTACACATTACACATTACACATTGTTAGCTCTAACTGAATACACATTACACTATCACACTATATACTACACGCTACACACTGCACACTACACACCGCTCCACTGCTAATAACGTCTAATGTGCATGTGTGTATGATGGGTTGTGTGGTGATAGTGGGTGTATGTGTAGTACTGTGTGCTATAGTGTGTGCGTGCGTGCATGCATGGTAGTAGTGGGTGTAATAATAGTAGTGTGTGAGTGTAGATGTGGTTGTATGAAAGTGTGAAAGTGTGTGTAGTAGTAGTGAGTAATAGTAGTGTGTGTAATCGTGTGTGTGGTGGTGTGTAGTAGTGAGTAGTTGTAGTGTCTAATAGTATGTGTAGTGTGCTGTGTGTGTTTACAATATCACACTACACCGCACACATGAATATAGATATCTATACTATTATCATGGTGTTAATACTTATTATTCTTTCTCTTTACATTGGGCTTAGGCTACTCGAGTTGGGGACTGTATTTACTTTGTAGGAGGATACACAATGGTAAGCAGAAGGACGGCCAGTTTCGTCTACCATGCAGACGTGCATGCTTTGCATCTGAACACCCTATGGTATGGCCTTAAGATCTTTTTTAAAACTTAAGATTTTTAAACATTATTAATAAGTTAATAAGAGGCTGTATTCAACTACTTCTTCTTCTTTTGTTGCACAGACATGGGAGCAGCTTAAACCCAAAGGCATTGCAGCGCCGCCAGGCCGTGCAGGGCACAGAGGTGCATTCTTCCAGGAGGCATTTGGCTACACCAACGTCATTTGTCTGTTTGGGGGGCGCACCAAACAAGCCAAACAGACTTTTTCCATGAATGAGACATGGCTGCTTCAGTTGCCACCACACAATAATGATAATAGGGGTATGTACTGTAATGTAGTTGGGGTGGTTCTACAGAATCCATCACTCTTTCCTCCAGTATGCTCACACACAACACGATCGTACACGTGATAGGCCCGACCAGTGCCAAAGGGGTGACGACTGGGCCAGTAAAATGGATACACATCACCATGGCAGGTACCTTGTGGCTTCACAATTGGTTGTATTGTGTATACAACCA
>MRZZ01000396.1:0-15506 GCA_002025285.1 Acanthamoeba comandoni | reverse complement strand
TACCAATTGGAGCCCCAACAGTTGTGATTTCATCTGGATCAAGCTTTGTGCTTAGTTCTCCTGTCAACTGGATCTCAATGAGGTATATTCCTAAGCCTGCGACCAAGAGGTGATAATGTCATTATTAAAACATCAACGAAGGTAGAAGAACGTTTGTAACCTTCAACTTCTAGTTTGATCTTTCTGCTGATCGAAGTAGTGCAAAGCAGTGTCACGCTCACGTGGATTGTCACAGTCTCATTCTTAAAATAAAAAGTTGTGATACCAAAATTGATAAGAACGTACACATAACCTGGGTGAATGAGAAGGAACCGCAACGTACCTTTCCTATGGTTCCATAGCCTGGATGAAGTGAGCATTTGAACTTATATTGGTCACTTGGCACAAAGAAAGAGAACTTGCGTGACTGGCCCGAGTTAGTCAAACGGATCTCATCCTTCACCTCCTTGTCTACTGGACTGTAGTTGTTTTGAAGGTATTCATAGTTAATGGCAAGAGATAAATGGCGCAAAGACCAAGAGGTACCATTTGCTGTTCTCTTCCAACCCAAATCGAAGGACACGTGGCTCAAAGGATAGATTACCCTCTTCCAAATCACACAGTGATAACCGTCTTGAAGCCATATCCCTATATGGAGGGGAATTGAGACTGTGTAAAGCACAAATTATTTATAAGAACAGTGCGCTAGCGTACTCGCTTTCAGATTCCCCATCACTATCAAGGTCAGACCATGCTTCTGCCAACAGCAGTTCCTCTTCTTCCTTCTGTTTTTCTGTATAACATGAAGGAACAATCAATCTCTTATAAGACCAACTTAGAAGGAAAAGGTTGTCTCCCTACTCTTATAGATTAAGTAGGCTACTATGCCAATGACTATCAGACTAAGAAGGCAGAGACCACCCAAGACTCCTCCAATGACTCCTCCAGCAATTGCACCGGAGTCATCGCTGCTTGCAAGAGACACGCACAACTCTTGGCCCGTGTTGTCTGTCTGTAGAACATAACCAGGGTCACAGACTAAAACAAAAAAAAATCCAGTAAGATTCCTACAAGACATGCTTTTATATCGAATCAAACCCTCACGTATTCTTGTTCAATAACATGTGGTCATTATACAGATGGCAGGGACATACATTTTCCAAGAATGTCTATACGAGCTGCAGCACTTCGAGTTGGTCCGTGATAGACAAAGTCACTTACAGTGGGGTTAAATGCAAAAATCATCTGCACGAAATGGCGTTTTAGTATAACCTCTTGGATCTTTGGTGATATGGGTGAATGGCTTACATGAACCAAGCCTTTTTGGATAGGATGATCCCATACATCTCCTGTGTCCCTCTTTCGAGAGAAGCGACAAGTTGTGATTCCGTCCTTGAACTCTCCCTTCACGTTGAAGAGATCATTTTTTCCTAAGCAATTGAAAGTGAAAGTCTTTGTGATTAGTACTGAGTGATGAGGAAGTTACAAGAATCAAGGAGAGTACCAATCTTCCAGTTCGTGTCATAGGCAGGTTGGCCCACATCCAGAGCATAGTGGTCGGTGAAGGACCAGGACTGGTCTGGAAGACGGCGGCAAACAACTATATCTGCGTCTTTCATTGTTCCTGGAGAAGGATAGAAGCCTATCCCTACCCATCCGCTGCTCATGCTCTGCAGCGCGGTTTTCAATGAAGTTAGCAAACACTTCTTATCATTTCAGCTTTTGGGAGAAAGTGACAGTTCTTGCCTGCAGCATAAAATCAATTTCATCTGCATCCCTGCGGTAGGTCCAAGAAAGGCGGTATGTGGGGCTCAAATCTACAAAGTTTTTGTATTCTCCAATATAAGGGAAGAAAGCCGACTTGCTCCTGGTTACATGTTGGGAAAATTGATGAGATTACTTCTAGTTTGAAAAAATGTTGGTAAAGTTCTATTCTCTCTCACCCATTGATGTTGTAATTCTGGAGTTGTCTTGTGGAGAGCCAAAAGGCGTTGTAGTTTGAACCACCGTTGTCTTCAGAGTGTGTGCTGATTAAATCTGCAGGGCTATTACGTGATATGATCTTTGCTAGGGTCTATGGTTGAGTTCAGGAAAAAATGAGTTACAACGTTGCTCTTTAAGTATAACAGGGAGGAATTCCAAGAAGAATGATTTTACCGTATTATAAACGATGGCCCTCTCTTCATCACTGAACATTTCAGGTCTCTCGTACCAGAACCTGTCTCCATCCCTAAGCCGCTGAAATTGATCCAAGATCACAGTATAGAATAAGGGCCCTAAGTTGGATGCCGGCAGTTTGGCTGTTCATGGTGCAGTGGTTAGGATTCGATAAATTCTGGATGATTCCCAATAATAGGCTGGAGGGTAGACCTTCTAGGAGACCACCTATGTAAGGATCAATATCTTCAACAGATTTATAAACAGCACGCAAGTCAGATACAGCCTCTGGGTCAGTAGTGATGGTATCAAAGTCCTCGTGGGCCGTCAAGTTAAGGGCCTGGTGAAAGGAAGAATAGTACAGTAGCACAAGGACAGAGATGTTTAAAGAAGGGAAAAGAATCCTATTTCACATGCCCAGATCGTACCCTAAGAGCATCGTTATAAGAAGGAAGACCCAAATCTCTTCCTCGCTGGATGTTGGTGGCCGCAAGGTCAGTCCCAAAAGGAGGAGAACGGAACATGAACTGACGGCTAATACCCAAGTAACATTGGTCCCATTAGAATATTCATTATTAAGGGAATCAGGAGGTATGTTAGGTGCTCACAGGTCATCAACAAATCTGGTGGTGACCTCCCCTTGGGCTGCTATCGTCGCTCCTCTCAGTATATGTTCCACTCCTTCTTGTATGATCTTTGCTGTTGCCCTTTTATTGTTCCCCAGACATGAGAAGTCCGTTTTACCATCCATCTCTGCTCAGAGGGAGGGATACCAGTATCCATCACGCATGAGGAGGTGGCCTTCCCTGATTTCAAGGTAGTTTGCGTCCACCCGAGGCACCACAGTGTTTATCTCTGAATGGCCATACCTGAAGGAACATGAAGTAAAGAACACCTCCAAGTTGGGATTTACGTCGGGGTTGTAGCCCTTCACCAAATTCACATGAACAAACCAAGGTTGTTAACATGTAGGATGAAATAACTGTCAAAAACATATCTTTTCATCCTTACCTGATAAGGTTTAATAAAGAATCCAAGCAAACCAGCCAGCCACTCTCTGGTTACAATCTTCTGCCAAAATGCAATCACCCTTGAAAGAAACGTGGTCAATACCTTAATACAACACAGTTTGGGAACCTTGAGGAAATTACCATTTCCTTGCTTCTTGGTACAATCTGGGTAAGCGTACAGAGACGTTACAATAGTTAGCGCCTTGAGATAATAATTGTAGGTTTAAACAGAGGAAACTTACTTTTCGTCATCCCAGTCTGGATGTTTGGCCTTGAGCTCATCACACAACCTGTTATGCTCAGCTCCCCATATTTCAGAGAAGGCCACCATCTCTGGGAAAAGAGGAAAGAAAACATATCATTCTCACTACGTTCAAGTAACAATGGTGTAAGAGGATTCCAGCACACCTGGAGTTTTGTTGGTCCTTGTATCACCCCTCTTTTTGAAAAGGCCTTGGTTGGATACCAGTTTAGTGGGAAAATCCTTGTAGTGAAGATTCACAACATTGTTAATCGGTGGGAATACTTAGTTTTGGTGTTGGTTGGAAGAGAATAACGATACATACAAACCAAATGGAGTTGTCCAACTTGCCATCCACCCCAGTACGGAGTTCCATGGGGGCATTATCATTTTGGCCATAGAGCCAAGACGCATCCAGCCAGTGGGTGACTGTGTTGACAGGCACCCTTGGTTTCTAGTTTAGGTATTTATGATTTTTATGGTAGAGGTGCAGAAATCTTTAGAGATGATTCATTCTATCTTCATATTTGGTACTTACTCCTGGAGTCCCAGTGCCAGGGAGTGTTGTCGCACGGTTAAAAGCAAGGGTTACATTTCCATAGCAATATGGGTCCTGCATAAAGAGTTTAGAGATTTTTTGAACGGCAGCAGTTATGAAAGAAATGAGCAAGCTTAGCTCTTCATATTTAAGGGGTTACCATGGTGGGTGTATGGTAGCTAGGGCCTGAATCGCATTGTGGAATTGGAATGTTCATCCTCTCACCTGCTCTGTCAATCTTAGTGTTTGCCAGGTCTGCCGTGATCAACTGCCCCAGAAACGTGTGCATGTCACTCAGCTGCTTGGAACCAATACCTATAAAAAGAGCATATACAACAGATGCCTCAAACTTCCACCAAACAGATATATACTTCCCTTTTTTTTCTTTGATTTTAGTTCTTTTTGAATAGTATGGGTCTCTTACGGTGAGGGCGGGCGAACAGAGTATTGCTGAGGACGCGGGCTCCAGTTTCATTCGCCCGTGGAGCCTTAGAGTATCCATCCGTATATGCATGTGAAAACAGCACTGTTTGTGTGTGACATGCACTTTAGTTGGCCCATCCAAACAGTGTATTTAACTGAGCCCTAACACCAAGGTTTGGGGGGTCATACATCTAACAAAGGGAGTCTCTGGAGTTCCCCACATGGGATGTTGCAAGTTATTTCCATATCCACTGAGACTGCGTGTGTTGTTTGGTCCATCTCCATACACAAAGCTCAGTTCTCTCTTCTCGTCTGCATGTTGGCGGTTAGTACATGCATCGTGAAAGATATGGAGGGCAATGTTGGGAACCTTGGTGTTTCTGTCCGAGAACTAGAGAGACACATAATAAAAAGAAAACATGACATGTGATATGCCATGTTATTGCTTGCTTGTTGTCCTTCATTCTCGCCTATTTACAGGTAACAAAGGTAGTTCAGTATGAAATCCACAAACCCTGCAACTCCCCAGAAATTCATGAGTTGAGAGGCCGTTGAGCCCAGTTTGTATCCAAGGCACTGTTATTCCCAATTGTCAATGCTTAAGGTTGATTACTAATCCCTCTTCTTAAGGGGTTCCACGTTCTCCGAGAAGAGAACAGACGCCATTGAGCCCCTGAAAGGAATCGTCCATGGACCTATTGTTGAAAGGAATTCCAAGAATGGCTTAAAGCAGTTTATCAAATGGACACCTACCAATCAAAATTCAAAAATCAATTTCCGGTAACCAATTAAAATCAAAAAAGCATTTCCCTGCACACTTGGCATTTTTCCTATCAAAGGTACCTGCCTTTTTATTGCCTCAAAGCAATCATGTTTACATTAAAAAAAGAAAAGAAAAGAATGACCATCATCACAAACAAAGGAGGGCCAACAACAGAATGCTGCTTCATATAATCTCTCCCTCCTCCATTTCTTCCTCGCCCCAAAATCCCTTTAGGAATTCTTCAGGAGAGCCCTCAAACTCACCATACTTGATAGCGACCCTGCCCGTGCTGCTGAAGTCCTGTCGCTCTGTCACGATCACAGAGTAGGTGTACTCCTCATCATGAGCTCCCGGGGGCACCAGGTAGATGCCTCCAGCAAGATTGTGAGTGTATCCACTTTTATGATAATAAGGGTATGTCATGCCCCGAAGCTCTTTGCCTATCCTGTTGCTCTCATTCTTCAGAGAGGTAATGAGCTGCACGGCAAGGTCTCCCGCTCCGTTGGCGATCTTTGAGTTTTCCCCATACTGTATGCCATTCACTATCTTGTAGCCCTTCAGGAACCGCGCCAAGCGAGGGCCCACCTTATCACCGTCACATATTTGGTAGATGCCTGCTATCTCGTGTTCCTTGAAAATGACCTGTGTATGTTTTTCCTTCTCGCTTTCTTCCTCGTGTTGGAACTGAGAAGTGGGTGTAGTCATATGGGTATATCTGTTGTAACGTTGAAAGACCAGCTGCCTGGACAGAAGGCGTATAAGAGACCTGGTGCCCATTCCGTTTGTGCTCCTTTTTGTCTGTCTGTTTGTGAAGGGAAACGAAGAGTGTCAACGAAGGCCTTTTTATGTTGTGTTCCAATGACACTCTGCCCATTTAAAAAGGTTTAATAGCTAATTTTTTTCTAAGAAAGAAGGAAGAAAGTGGCATATCGGTCATGAAGTAAGGACAAAGGAATATAGAAATATGACAGAGATGCTTGCATGGCTTCGTTTGTGGCCACTTTTGCCCATTTTGAAAGTGCAGGGGCTGTACATGCTCCATCCCGTTTTGTTATTGTTGGTTTTTGTTTTGTGTTTTTTGAGTTTTTGGTTTGCACCACAGCACCCTACTAACATGTTTAAACATGTTTTCTTGGAAAAAACTGCTTTTTTATATCTGATATTTTATTGGTCTAAATAACTCCAATAAAAATCAATTTATGCCACCTCAGATCAATATTAAATCAATATGAGCTTAAATTGTTGCTGACCTCAATTTGTGTTTTATTGCTGATTCCCAGCCTATACGGTCATCGCTGTTTTTTACACACAGGGTTTGTTTAGCTCACCCAAACGGATCAAACTCAAAACCCTCTTCAAAAGATGCACCGAACAAAACAGATTCTGAGCAACATCGTGGTGTACTTCCTCATCCTTGCAAGTGCAAATGGTAGCACATTCTCTCATCTTCCTTCATTTTGCTCCAATCTTCTTTGATGAAGTTCTTCTTCATGTTCATTGTGCCACTTGTTTGCGATTGCAGGGGAGAGATTCTTGACTTTCAACGCCGGCCTTGCAGTGGGTCTTGACTCTTATGCATTGGAGAGGCTGGATAACATTGACTATGCCCTACAGCGTCTCTCTGTACTGCTCTCTGCTCTCTTCCCTTTTACATCATTCGTCCCTCACCCCCCTTTCTCTCGTCTGTGAGGCAGCTCTCGGATATCCCTGGGCGTGCTGATGTGATCTGCTTGCAAGGATATTGGGCAGCCTTTCAAAGTGCATCAGTCATAAAGCAGTTGAGCACATACCTTCCATACGCCTACGCTGCCACTCCATCTGATGGTAAGAACAGTCTTCTCACCTGGTGGATATTATGTCTAGTGTTTTTGTGTTGAGTCAAATGGGAATGAGGCTTCTAATCCCACTTGAAGACAGAGCAATCCATTGAATAATACATCATCATCTAAACAAACATGTATTGAACAGGAGTATGCTGGTGTACAGAGGAGGACTTACAGTATGCCCAGATCTGCATTGCTACTCAATGCTCAACGTTGTATGTGCCACCCTGTGTGTGCAGGCCTCAGAGCTTGAGTTCTCTGCTCTCTCTCACACACACTCACACACTCACACATGCCTCATTTATATCACGCCACTAGGTCAGGCACTGATTTGACGTATTGCCAACTGAGCTGCTTTGCTGATTCAGTGGCGAAAGAGGCCACAAGTTTGGTTTGCACTGGATGTTTGACCTCCAAACTGAACGCACTTATTCTTAACCAAACCACATTCAATGTGAGAATCCTTTCATATCTCTCTCTCTCTTTCTGCTCTCTGCTCTCTGCCTCTTTCTCTCTCTGCTCTCTCTCTCAAGCGCCCAGAGCCCACGGTGTCACTATGCCAAGGCTTATGGCTAACCCACACATCTCTCTCTGCTCTCTGCTCTCTCGAACTGTTGACATAATGTGATTTATCTAAACATAAGACATCCTACAATTATATAGGAGGCTGTTTATGAGTGCCTTAATGTTGCTTCAACAGGGGACCCCTCTAGTTGCTTTGTGTAATGGCTCTTGTATTTTCCCACATGAAGGAACAGTTGTTCCTCAAATGAACTTCATTAACACAGGTATGGAGGAAGCTCTGGTAATCTGCTGCTTTCCAGATATCCTTTCAAAAACGTTGATAGCAAGTACTACAGCTATTCATTTCTGAGCCACAACTCTGCAAGCTATGCTCAGATTGCACTTCCACAACTGGGTGACCTGAACGTGTACGTAGGCCAACTCACACAAAGGACCTCAACAACGTTTCTTAACACCTAACAATCTGACAAACACTCACAAACAATCCAAAAGTTTTTGCACAAACCTCATCGCGCCATCAGAGAAGAACATCACATTGACATCGTATTTCAACTACCTTCAGGTAATTCGTTCAGGTGTCCTTACACGTCACAATGAACTGACAGTCAAATTGCTCTCTCCATTTCTATTCGATTGTTACTATGGATCGCTGAGAAGGTTGGCCTCGAAGCGCCTACAGTGGTACTGGGGGATTTCAGCCATGGTCCTGCAGTCCCTCAGCTCGATGTCAGCGCTCAACTGCCCGACAACTTTAACTTTTGGGCTCAGTACGGTACATTAATATTCCTTCTTCTGTCACAGTTGAAATTGGTTCTGCTTCACATTAGCTAATTTGGAATAACCATACCACCTCCACAAGGCTTCTCAAGTGCCCTCTTGAAGTACGGGGCAGATCCAAGTTGTACCTACTGTGCTTCCAACAGCCTTGCTGAGACGGTTAGTTAGCTCTCTAATACACACAGAGTATAAAACATCTCAACAACGTGGTGCTCTGTTTTTTGTAACAATAATTGGGCATACTTCTTTCCCTTCAGAGCCAGAACACAATTGTTGATCACATCATGGTGAGGAACGTTGGAAATTCAATCTCTGCTCAACTTGTGCTCAACACTGAAACTACCATCCTTGATATTAGCACCAAGCAGGCTAAGAGGGTAATCTACAAGCCTTCTCCTCTCTCTTTCATTTACTTTTGCTTTTTGGATCCAAAAGGAGTCTTACACATTGCTGTTGTGGCCAAACCAGGTACCCTACAGCGCTCACTATGGAGTAGCAGCAGACATTGGCGATTCCTCAAGCGGGAGCGCAGTTCGTGCAATGAACAACAACAATCTCTGGAAAGTGATGGCTTGGGCATATTCCAGAACTGTGGCCGCGCTGTGGACCTTCGTACAGTGAATAAGGGCTTCAAAATATGTACATTTGTTTGTTGTAAGCAAGTATTTTAAATATTAAAAAACATTTCAAACATTTCAAACATTTTGGTAAAGCATTTTTTAAAATAACAAAATAGAAAGAACTTTTATATTTTATTACATGAAGTAATGTACCTGTTTCTTTACAACGAGCCGACCTAGCTCAGTCGGTAGAGCGCAAGGCTTTTAAACCTTGTGGTCGTGGGTTCGAGCCCCACGGTCGGCGATTCAACTTTTTTTAGATGTTACTTTAAATTAATAATTTAAAAGTACTGTGTCCAAAAAAAWTTTTATCGATAAAAATCTTTCCTGTAATTTCTTGTTTCAGTAACTCTTTACGTTCAGTTTCGTGCCTGCTTTTTTCCCAGTTAAATCCCTGAAATGTTAAATTCCTGGAAATATATATATTAGTTTTATGATTAATTTAGTCCTGGGTCTGTATTGCATCAGCTGCAAGCAAGGAACATAATTTTCCTCTTGCAACTTGGTGATTAAGAATGTTTAGACATCCACTTCGCGGCCTTCTGCCCTCCCTCTTCCTTGTTCTCTGTGCCCTGTTTGTGACAATGCTGGAGGCAGGTGATGTTGGCACCTTTATCCAATTCAACGATTTTCACTTTGATGAAGGCTACACAGTGAACGGTTCCACAAAACTGTACTGCAGAGGAGAAGTGCCCTTGGAAGAAAGGGATGGTTGTGGCCTTTATGGTACCCCTCTCACAGTAAGTAAATATTAATATCTGCTCACCTGATTTCTCCTGATTTGTTGAAGAAAGAGTGCACTCCTAACACAGCACTGTTTGTTGTTGGTGACAGGGAGCTGATGCCCCACAGATTATTGTGGAATGGATGGTCCGTCACATAGCGCACTTGGCTCGGGTCTATCAACCTGACTTCATGCTCTGGAGTGGGGAYACAGGAAGGCATGAGGCCACAAGCCCTCAGAGTAAGGACTTCTCTTTTCATTTCAAATCCACACACACACTACATTACTTCACACACACACACACCACCACCACCCACCCACACACACACATCCATACAATCTTCTTTATTGTCAATGGCATGCAGATATCTATTGGGAGAACAAATTTGTCACACAGCTGCTGCAGCAGACACTTCAGAATTACAGCATGATCATTCCAAACATTGGCAACAACGATTGCTTTGCCAGCTGCATTGGGCCTGATGAAAACAAAGATCTGCTGAGCAACTATTCTGCCATTTGGGAACAGTACATCAGACGAATTGATAACACCAAAACATGGGACTTTGGTATGTTGAACCATTTTCTTCTTCTTCTTCTTCTTCTTGGCTTTGGGCATTCAGATACAAAAGAAGGAGAAACTAATTCTTTCTCATAGGTGGCTTTACCTTCACCTCCATAAATGACAACGTTGGTGTCCTTTCCCTCAACACTATGTATTGGACAAAGAGAAACTGTGCCCTCACCGATTGGAGTTCATGTGGAAGCCCAAAAGGAATAGGTTTGTAGTAGTTGTTGTTGTAGTAGTAGCAGTGAATGGTCTTATTACCTTGCCAAAAGCTGATGTCAGTTCTGTGATGCATTCATGCTCATGTGCACAACAACAGGATCTATTCAGTTCAAGTGGATGGAAACTGTCATCACCTCTCCTCAGCATCTGAAGAAAAACATCATCCTCACTGGCCACATCCCTCCCTTTGGCTCTGAGGCCAATGGAACCAAGGCCTATTTTCCATCTTGCCTGATGAAGTATCACGAGTTCTCTCTCAAGTACAAGGACAGAATAAAGGGCCACATCTACGCCGACAGCCATTACGATCAATTCTTCTTGCTTCCCAACGCCTCAGGTTAGATAATGAACCACAGCCCCCCCCCCTTTGAATTTGCAAAAAAATCTGTACAGATTTTTGCGTAAATTGATCTCTCAGGATTGATTGATTTGATTGGATTCAAATCAAATCCTTCTGTACCGAGACAGGCGTGGTGTTGATCGCTCCTGCGCTTGTTCCTCTCTACAACTCGGCCATCCGGCTCTTCTTCTACAACCGAACGAACGGGGAGCTGCTCACCTACCATCAACACTATGTGGACATCGACGAGGCCAACAGCCGCCGGCCGGCCGGCTCGCTTCGGCTGCTCATGGAGTACTCACCGCTCTACGCTCCCGACTCGGAGGACTCAGAATCCAAAGCGCCCAAAGGCTACGGTCTGAGGGACCTCTCGTACGCTTCGTGGGCTTGGCTCAACAGCACCATGCAGGAGGAGACCGGGACGCCTCAGGGCAACAGGCTGAAGGCCCTTTACGAAAAGTTCAGGGTGGTCAGCTATCCCATCATCACCAACAACAAGAATGGAACATTTCGCAACGGCCAACAACAACAAAGTCAAGTTACAGACATCAAGCGGCCGTTTGATGAAAGGTTGTCATCTTCGCAAACCAATGCGCAAAGAAATCAGCTCGCGAGAGGCCGACAACAGGAACGTTCGTGCACGTGCTCCATGTGGGACGTTGGGCACGTGTAATGGTGTGGCCTTGTAACCAACGAAATTCAAACAATTACGAATGGACTTTTCAGACACTGGACGCCATTGATCCGTGTCATGTACCGGGCGGCAGAGAATCGGTGCGATGATTCGATAGTTTTTGTGTCCCGATTTCGGTGCCACTGTTTTTCATGAGCCGCAGTCGGTCCAACAACCCAAAAAGCGTTGACTTAAGGCCATAAAGTCTATTTTAGCAAATGAAAAACGAAAATTGGCTTTAATGTAATTTTCCAAACGACCAATGGTATGATTTTATTTGTGACCAGAAAGTTCGCGATTGGCCGCCAAGATTGACAGGTAAAATCACGGTTGCTCGCTCGTGCAAGCACTTAGGGACTTTCGAAGCAACTGACTGCTGCCAGGACACCGATGGAAAAGGGAAGGGTATATAAACTTGCACTGGCTTGGCCTTTCGCAGTATCATTTTCAATCCCCACTGCCTTCAAGGCCCTTGTACAACACTACAACACTCTCAACACTGCTAGGACTCTCACCGGTGACTACCCTGCACCGGAGTGTAACAACTTGCAACGATGCTGAACTCTAGACTTGTGCTCGTCCTTGTTTTGGTGGTGTTGGCTTTTGCTACAGCTGGCCTGGCCAAGAAGAAGAACCCACCAAATGTAATATTCATAATGACTGACGACCAGGACTCGCTGCTTGGTTCTGTAAACTACATGCCTTTGCTAAAGGAGAACATCATCGACAAGGGTCTCTCAGTGAACAGAGCCTATGTGACCACTTCCCTTTGCTGTCCTTCCAGATCTACTCTTCTTACAGGCACCTACTGCTCCAACCACAAGGTGTGGGGTAATGCCTACAGCTCCAATGGAGGCTTCCAGACGTACTTTGAGCGCGGCCATGAAGAAAACAGTCTTCCTGCCTGGTTCAAGTCCAAGAACTACAAGACCGGTCTTGTTGGTAAATACCTGAATGACTACAGAGAAGACGATACAGCCCACGTACCTCCTTTCTGGGACGAATGGTTTGCTGTCATCTCTGATGACGAGGACCCCTGGGACCAGACACAGTACAGCAACAACGGTGTGCTCTATGATGGTACAGGAGAGTATCAGACTGATACCTTGAAGGAGAGGGCTCACAGGTTTATCAACACTCACAAGAAAGATCCTTTCTTCCTGATTGTGACCCCCGAAGCCCCTCACTCCCCTGCTGATCCTGCTCCTCGCCATGCTGCCTTGTTCCCTAACCTCAAGAACCCCAAGATCAGAGCCTACAACGAATCTACTGAATACCAATCTCAGAAGCCCATCTGGCTCGGTACACTGCCTCTCCTCTCTGCTGCCCAGGAGCAGGCCTTCGATCAGAGGTACCGCCTGAGGACCCTTTCTCTTCTTGCTGTAGACGAACTGGTGGCCAACATTACCAATACCCTTGATGCTCTTAACCTCTTGGACAACACTTACATCTTCTACACATCCGACAATGGCTTCCACCAAGGCCAACATCGTCTCACCAATGGTAAGAGACAGGCCTATGAAGAGGATATCCTTGTGCCTTTCTTCGTCAGAGGCCCACGCATTGCTCCTGGCGCCAAGATTGACAACATGGTTTCCTTCATTGATGTGGCCCCCACGCTGCTCGAGATTGCAGGCTTCAAGAAGAACCATATGCCTGAACAGCTCGATGGCGTCTCTGCTTTCAAGATGTTCACTAATGCCAGAAAGGGCGTACCTGATCCATGGAGGTATGATGACCAGGACGATGACGACGAGATCTCCACCCACCATGACCCCAGCCCCATCAGACACTACACCATGCTTGTTGCCAACTACACTTTTGGTGGAAGCAGTACCAATAAGAACGACTACTATGGCATCAGGCTTTGGGAGCAGCGCAGCGGCAGGGACACACTCTATGTCGAATGGTACACTGGCGACTGTGAGTTCTATGACCTCGTGACTGACCCCTTCCAGCTTGACAACGCCTGTGATACTCTGTCCCCTGCCAAGAAGGCCTCCCTGTCCTCTCTTCTCGCCCAACTGAAGACTTGCTCTGGGGCTTCATGCAGAAACCTTCGTCTCGTTCCCAGACATGAGGATGATGACAAGAGAAGAAGGGACTAAGCTGGAATTTAAAGGAAAAGAAAGAAAAGTAATGTTTAAGCTCCTTCTTCACTTATCGTGATGATAAAAGTTGCTTTATCACGAATAAATAATCAGCTGGCCGTGTATTTCTGACTGTGCCTTAAGTGTCTGTTCTATTTTGGCTGGGTGCCTCAAATATTTTTATAGCTGTGTATCTGCAAAAATAAAGCACGCAAAAATAAAACTTGGTTGATGAGTTGTTACGGAAAAGAGACCAACAAAAATAACCCCAAGATCAGCAGCGCATTTAAAAAATTTTAAATATAAAACCTCAATTTAACCAACCAGGAAACCAAGAAAAATCTGGGCGTCGAAATGAATTTTCAAAACAAAATTCTTAAATTCTCTTTAAAATAATCCAATAGTGAACATTAAATTACATTCACTTTAATAATTTCAAGAGAAAACTACAGTAAACATATTGTAGCTATTAACTTAAAAGTTATTATTAAGTTAATATTAGTTGAGCACTTCCTGATCTTTATTCGCACTCAAAGATTAGAGAATTTGCAATGGACATGCCATCATCATCGCTGTGCTGGTGGGCGGCAGGAGGCCTTGTGGCAGCGGCCTCGCTGCATTGTCTCATCAAATGGGCCACTGGAGGGCACAACATCAAAGCAAGACCCACACTTGAATCTTTGCCACCTCGTCCATTTGTGACAGCGCTGACTGCTCTCATCAATGGCCTCCAGCGGCTGCGCGACCTCGTGACCCCTCCTGAGATGAAAATCTTGGAAATGGCCACCTGCTACTGGCAGAATCCCGCTCTCTACACCTGCGTTAAACTCAAAATCGCTGACGCCATCCCTCTAGCATTGGAAAGAGAGGAGGGCGGCCAGCAATGGCCCACTGTAGAGGAACTGGCAAGAGAAGTAGGGGCTGCAAATGAGGACTTGCTCTACAGGCTGCTTAGACTTCTTGCTTCTGCTGGCGTCTTCAAAGAGCATCCTGGCAGGCGTTTCTCACACACAAAGATCTCTGCACTGCTCAGAGAGGACCATCCTGCCAGTGCCAGGCAAGATTCAAACCCACCCCCTCCAAAGCTTTTCTTTGATTAATGTTATTAATCGACGCATTGTCTTTGTGATGCAATTTGTGCACAGAGCCTCTGTGTACTCGTGGGGTGCCTCCCACTATGGCGCATGGCTGGGACTTCACAACATGATCACAACAGGCGAAGTGGCTTTCCAGCACACAGAAGGCAAATCCCTTTGGGATTTTTATAATCAACCAGAGCACACGGAAGATCTTTCCAATTTTCAAGGGTGAGGCCTCTCGTTGATGCATTCGCTTGACTCTTCTCTCATTTCTATCTTTCCCTTGCTCTCTCCTTCTTTTGTATATGATGGAGAGACTAACTTGAGGTTATTGTCGTGCCCACTCAATCAGCATGTTTGATGAGATTTCTAGAACTATGACACCTCCCCTTGTTTATGACTTCAACTGGGGAGCAGCCGTGGGCGGAAGAAACAAACCAGTCACTGTTGTAGATGTGGGAGGAGGTACACAACCACAACAATATAACAACCACACACACAACACATGAATGTCATATCTCTCATCATCATCTTTCTTGTGTAGGTTTAGGGGGTGTGCTGGAATTAGTGCTGCGTGAATTGCCCAACGCACAGGGCATACTCTATGATCAGCCAACAGTGATCGACAAAGCTGAGCAGGCAACGAGGTGGACTCAACAACCGCTGAACGACAGAATCCAATTCGAAAGAGGTAAGCAAGAGGCCCCGTTTTCCTTCTTCATCTTCTTCTTCTTCTTACCTCAATCTTTCTTTCTTTCTTTCCTTTCTCTTTCAAGGTGTCCACCGTGACACATCTTATAGTTTGTAACATTTCATCTTCTTCATATTCACAGGCAGCTTCTTAGATAGGGTGCCAGAGGCAGATGTGTATATCTTGAGAATGATATTGCACGACTGGTCGGGTATGTACATACAACAGCCATACACCTTGCATTGTTGCAACAGATCATATAT
>MRZZ01000392.1:0-27075 GCA_002025285.1 Acanthamoeba comandoni | reverse complement strand
TATTATTATTGTACCTGTCGTGGCTCGGCACCACCGGCCATCTTCTTCTTTTGTTCCCTGTGGTTGTTGGTTGTTGTATCACACTCACGTGAGCATTTTTTGTTGATTTGAATTATTCTTCTCTCAAACACATCCCAAGCAAAACACACACACAGTGTGGCGCCTTACCAATAACGGGTAAGGCACGCGCCCACACCGGCAAGGTCTTGATTCATCAGAGCTTGGCGCAAGTCAAAAGCATTTTCCACCAGCTGCCACATACAGAGTCAAAGAAAAAGAAGAAGAAAAACAAGCATTTTCAACCAGCTGCCATAAAGCCAAAGAAAAAAAAAAGCTGTTGCAACATAGCACATATGATATAAAGAAATATCTTTCGTGTGGCTGACTTTGGAATATACCTCGCTTGTGAGCTGGACGATTTCGGGAAGGCGTGCGTGCCAGCGCCTCAATACGTCTTGTAGCAAACCCCGGGCCAAGCGGGTACGACCTTGATGTTTTTTTTTAAAAAAACAAATGTGTGTGTATTTAAGCGTTAGAGTGAAGGGCGAACTTGATTAATTAAGATGACACAATACCAGTGTAAATGCATAGCAGATGTTTGTTCAAGGTCTCAATCAATTCTGCGGACACCGGCACCACCTCTGTTTTGACCTTAATTAATTAAACGAATCAGCAAGCCGAACAAACGGAATACTTCAGTGAGCGGTTGAAGGAAAGCAAGGGAGAATTGCTATACTGTTAAAGGCAGTGATGCAGGTGAAGTGGTAAACTTAATTCCAGGAAACAGACCTCCAACTTGGTCCTGCCAACCTCCTCCTGTTGTAAGCATTTGTTCTACCTATTGTTGGGTTTCCCAGGAGCAATTGATGCAAATGAGCAGGATAGAAAATGTAAGCATCCTTCGATCGAGAGAAGAGAGAAGAGAGGCAGTTACCATGAGGACGGCATGGGTGGCAGAGTTTTGATCATATTTTCGTCCAATAGCCGTTGAAACGGCGAAAAGTAAGGCTCCAGCAAGAATAGAAGACGTGCCCAAGCCAGATCCCTGAGGCAATCGAGCACTTGCTGTCACGTGTAAACCTTGGGACAAGATTTGAGTTTCGATGCTGCAAGGCTTTGTGTGGAAGAAAAAAATACCTTTTGCGTCCCCAAGGGATTCTGAAAGTTGTTCGGCCAGCGATTTAGAAGAAGTAAGCGAGATAATACCCAAATGTAAAATTACGCATTTAATTAGGGCTCCGCGTGCCAAGGGCACGTTGTAGTCTGCCATTTCTTCCAATTTGCTTACTATGACCTGATAAAAGACATAAGAAAGGCGAATCGTGAATTTAGCTTGAGTAAAAGCGCCTAAAACCCCCCAAGCTATTTGAAATAACCTGCTCTCCTTCATCGCTTTCCCCACCAAGCTGAATAATCAATACAGGCTCGTCGATGCGCTTACACCGAGCTATAAAACATTAGTGAATCAATAGTTGTGTGATTGAAGGACAAAGAAGTATCCTACCACAGATAGGCTTTTGGCCATCTAGCATTATTGCCTGTGCACAGAGGAACTGTCAAAAGAGAATACAGGCCAATTGGTACAATAAAAGGGCAGCTCTTACCATATTCACAACACATCCACCTCTTTCAAAGGTAATAGGTGGCGTATCTGCGAAGCAAACATTTGAGATCAGTTTATGGCATTAATAAACATAATATGTGAATACCAACCCGTCCAGCCTCCAGCTATATCCATACGAGCAGGAAGTTGTACGACAACCTGGTAATCGAACAAATGAATAACAGAGCATAACCCCAATTGTTGCCGTTGACAACTCTCAAAAATTTTAAACGCTACGCACCCAAGTTCCTAGAGGAGGGGGAGCACATGTAGATTCCGGGGCTATGATATTTGCTCGAGCTGTAGAAACAGCATTGGAAATGATGATCTGCAGATATTGTGAGAATTTTATATCACTAATTCTTATTTTTGAAAAGTTCTTCTCACCTGAGCTGCGCGTTCATAGTGGCGTGCAGCCCGCATGAGCAACTCAGGGCTATCCCAGTGATGTTTGACCCATGCTTCTCGCTGCCTAGTGAAGGCATAAAAAATGCAACCACAATCAGTTATTCGCTAATAGGGATTATTGAACTTGCATTTAAGGTTGAACTACTTTGAAAGCTCAATTACGCCATCACGCAGTTGTCCTTTCGCCAGCAGCTCGAATCCTCGTTGCCAGGCTACGTTGCCTGCAGGCCCAGACCTCAAGCCTTGCCACCCCTCCCATAATTAGAATCTACAGTGGAAAAAGGGCATTTTTACTAGAGAGTTTACCTGCATTAACGCCAGCAAAGGCAGCAAGAACATCAGCCACTGCGGCAAGAGTCCTCATTACAACCATAGGCTCATCAGCTCCATTGCACCCGACCTTCATAGCATCACGACAATTAATAAGTGGTTAAGAGTTGAAAACAGAAAAACAAGAGGGAAAAAAGAAAGTTCCAAGCACAGTTTAACCGTAGTGCGTACCTGGTCTAGAGTATCCAAGATGTTTATCTGTTTTTCACGTGCAAATCGTTTATATATTGGAACTAGGCATACATCATGCTTCCCCATCAATGCACTTTCAACTTTATGTTTGTCTATGACCAAACCTATATGAACCTGAAAGTGTTGGTATCAACATTTATATGTTATTTAATCACCTCAACGTACGCATGTGCGACGTCCACTGAAGAGCATTTTGTGGTAAAGACCATTGCAGAGCCTCCCTCGCTGATACACACACGGCTTCATGCAAGCAATCCAATGAGACCTGAGATAACTATTAATAAGTGAAAGCTGTACGATACTTAAGTGTTACATACATCTTGACCAGATAGCCAAGCAAGCATAGTATTTCTGATAGTTCTGCCTTCTTCACTGTTGATATCATAAACGGGAAAAATGCGTGCATCCCACAATGAGCGATTTAGTGCGTGGCCCCATATACGCTCCAAAGGCCAGCCAACTTGCTTGGCCCACTCCTCGACATCTTGCCCTATATAGAGTGGGCGCTCGTTATCTCGTCTGTACTAAGGGGCTTGTAAAGTCAATACATAGGAGGTACCCAGCCAGCGTGCAGGCACATTGGAAGAAGGTAGCGCAGACAAATCCGTTATTCCTGTTATCACAAGACTATAGAGATGTGCTCCAGCTACTCCTTTGCTGTGAAGTTTTTCTAGTGCTTCGCTGCTTATTTCAAACTCCTGCAAGAACGATTGTTACATGTATTATGAAGAATAGGCCTATGGCAATGTGTATACCTGCACATAGGTCCTACTTGGTATATGCATATGAGGAGGGAACGGGAGCCTTAGGCCAGAACAAAAAGAAAACTCCCCTACTGACCAGTCACCGCCAGCCAGATTGCTACATAGATGGAGATTTGGTTAACATTTAGAAGATATGAAATGCATACTTGAAATAAGTAATTTGTCTGTTTATGTATTTGGGAAGTATTCACCAGTGCTCAATTACAGCTCCTGGCGATAGCGTAGCTGGCCCCTTGACTAAAGAATTGATGAGTATTACGTTGTTTATGCCCTCTACCGCATTCCCAACTTCTGAGCCCACAGTGCGTCCCATGCGCATCTTAGGATAGGTTTGATGTTAAAAAAATCATGTCACCCCCTCTGAGGTGTGTGTAGATAGTACCGATTTAGGAGGGTCAAATAAGAAGTTGACAAGATCCGGTATTGATGTTAAGTAGATGTACTGCGAGCCTGTTGGAGCTACATCGCTAGATGGAATATCACAGAGTAAATGTAAGAACTATGGACAGTAAAAAGGCTCGGACCAATCTTACCAATAAAGATTAACTCCGTGACCTTGGCGCAATCGTTCCCACAAAACTTGCCGCACCTGATTGTATGAGTTTTTACAGCTWATTGATTATCTCTTCTATCTCTTTTTTTGGGGCTTACATTGAGTTATCATACCTTGAGCAACGAATGTGGTGAAGTAGGAATGTCATCGCGTGGAGTCCGAGTAAGGTAATTCTCTTGACTTACATCTGTGGCAAGTGCCAACAGAATATCAGAGTATAGGTCAAATGGTATTGGCGCGGAACCGCTATCTACAGCCAAATATGTACAAGCGTCAAGTGGTGGTACTGCATTCAGACCCACCAGCTTCTCTGCCACCCCAGGACCTATGGAGACAACATTTGTTCATTGAAGAGTGCAACAAATTGAAATTGGCGAGCATCGTTGGTACCAATAAACACAACCCCAGTATACAGACATACTTCTTTGCTTTGATCTTCTACATTTGCGCCTAGCTCTGTCGTATTAAAGGCAAAAAAATATTTGAATAATGCAACACCTCACCTCTTGCACAAAATTTTGCTCCATACCTTGAGGTAAAAGTGCACTATTTTCTTTTAGTACCTGAAGTGGTTGCTGATACAGAATATTGGTCACCTATAATAGAGAAGCATTACTTTAGGAAGCATTGTTCATATAAATATTATGAGGCTTCTGCAAAACACTTACCTGCCCATCATCTTTTACTATGCACACTCCATGGCGGGTGCCCTGCTCAGCTGTTCCTTTCACCTGAATGGTATCCAACTCATTCAAGAATAATTCGCAAACAAGATCATTCAGCAAACAAAGTTCTTACAGTAAGCAAAGTGACTGCATTGTCGCCATGAGAGCGGAATTTCCAGGCTTGACCCTGCTGATTAGATGCTGGGGCAATGATAGCTTCAGTGCCCACCACAAGCAAGCCCGCACCTAACTCTGCTCCAAATGATACACATATTGTTTGAGCAACCAGACTGATAATAAGATCAAGAGGAAAAAAAGGGAGGATTTAACCAGAGGTGATATCAGATATGTTTGCCAGCAAGAAGTCGATAGGCGCCAACAGGTCTCCATCTTCGCTTTCCAAGGGAAGGGGAGAAAACGCCTTTGCCAATAACAATGATTAAGACTGGACTTGCATAGAAGAGATATACTATTGGTAACGAAAGGAAAAGACTCACCTTCCCCAACACATTACAAGGAGGCACTCGGTGCTTGCTACCCATATGAATCATCAGAATTCGTGCTGCATTGGGGTCAACATTAGTGCAAAGCAATGTGGCAGTGTGGTGGGAATCATGCAGTGTACCTCTGCTCACAACAGAAGTTTCAACAAAGCTAAAGCCCTCTCGAGCAGACAAGTGCTAACAGAGCAAGGTCATTAGAAAAGGAAGCAGGGAGGCATTTGTTTTAGGGAAAGCAACGATTTGTGGTGGGTATTCACTAACCTCAGCTACGATGAGCAGTGCATTCAAGGTGGCGGCACCAGAGCCCACACGCTGGAGACCAGGGTCTGGTACTGCAAGCAGCAGCGTGCTGCCACAGATGAGGCCTCTTCTCTGCCTCTCCCTAAGTGCTGCTGTGCAGGCGGCCGCCTGCTCTCGAGTCTCAGCAGTAATTACGATCGCATCCCATTCTTTTTGTTCGCCAGCTACTGTCTCGGCCAGCATTTTATGATGATGGACAGTCTTCTCGAGGATGGACTTGAAGTAGAACAGCTTTAAAGCTCTATGGCTTGTGATCACAGTTGGTGATTAGGCAGTCAAGTATATTGTTCTTTACAAGAGGGGGTGGTTCGTGTCTCTACAACGTTAAACAGCCCCCCCCCCTTTCATCATGAAAGGCCGATGACATTTGTGTGTGACATAAGATTGTGTCTCTGTCCATCACACATGTTGTTGCCTCTGCTACTCAACCAGAAAGAAGGAAAGAAGGTAAGAAAGAAAACGTTTACGTCTCACGCTAGCAGGATCATATGAGAAGAAGAAGTCTTTTGAAGGCCTCAAAGCTGTGGTGAATCATAACAACAACAACAAATTGGGTGTGTCTGGCCTTTCTTCTTCCTTCTTCTTCCTTTTTGATTTTTAAAATGTCCAGTCTCGAAACTTGCTCTCACTCTGGGCATCAAGTGAAGGCGAAAACCGGCCAAGTGCATAAAAGAAGTCCTCAAAGGTGATGGTCTAAGGGCATTTCAGTATGAAGAGAGAGCGCCAAAGAGGGAGGCCATCATGGCTTATTGTTAGTCTCAAATCCATAACATCATGGCGTAACTTACATGAGCGAGCGAAGAAGGAAACGTACGTCTTTGTCCAAAGTGATAGCATGTATAGCAGCCAGCCTGCACAAGTCCTTGAGATCTGCGCCTGTACAGTTGGCCGTGTTGGCTGCCAGAAACTCTAACGAAACGTCTGTGCCAAGGGCCATGCCCCGAGTCAACACCTTGAGGATCAAGAAAGAGGTCTCTCTTAGTACTTGATGTGAACAGAACTATGCTGGTACGTTGAAATCCTCTTTCTTCTTCATCTTCTTCTTCTTCTTCTGAGAAAGAAGGGGTACACAAACAGAGACATTCAAGCAGGAACAGTTGGTGGTGCAGAATATACCTGCAATATACTACGCCTTGCAGGCAAGTCAGGAGGAGGAACATAGATTTGCAGTTCAAATCGTCCAGCGTGCATGAAGCTGCGATCCATGGCACCAGGCCAATTCGTGGCCCCTATCACTGTCACCCCTTCAGGCGATGCATCCATTTCCAAGACCAACTGAGATACCATCTGTGCAGTTGTTCAACAACAAAGTTCAGCAACAAAAGACAATTCATCAAGTCACGCAAGTTTATATCCATAGATGTAATGTTGGAGAGGATAGATATGGGAGGCAGTACTGTTTTCGAGGATGCAGAAGAGGAGTCCCTGTGAGAGAAGATAGCTTGAATTTCGTCAAAGAATAGAATGCATGGCTTGTTCTCTCTTGCCCTACGAAATATCTCAGCCAAGTATTTCTCTGATTCTCCCATCTTGTTATGATTTAAACAAAACCAAAAGTCAGTGTGCTGATCTTCACGCTATAAACGAAGAGAACCTCATACTGATATATTTACCTCTGACCTAAGCAAATCAGGGATCGATATGGGGAGAAAGTTGGCTTTGGCTTCTGCTGCAACAGCAGCACAGATCAATGTTTTGCCAGTACCAGGTGGGCCATATCTGTCCAGAAAAATAGTTAAAGCCTCATACGAGAAAGAGAAAGAGGAGGAGGAGAAGGAGAAGGAGAAAGCAGCAACAACAACAAACGAATTAATCGTACAAGAGAATGCCTTTTGGTGGGGTGATAGCCATGCGCTGAAGAGCGTCTCTATTCTCATGTGCCCATATAATTGCCTCACGAAGTCTTTGCTGTATGAAAAGAGGAAAACAACATTCTTACTATTCATGTATGACCCAGTTGAAGGCGCGTCACATGGCCTACCTTCACTTCATCAAGACCTCCTACATCTTCCCACTTGACTGTGGGAAGAGCTAATGTGAAGCCTGCTTCTCTCAATCCGCTAGGCCGCACACCTTCTAAAGCTGTGGTGAAATCCTCATTTGTTATTTCAGGTTTGTTGTTCTGTCATCATCATTATTATTATCATTATTACAAAAGAATCCAATTAGCAAAGTGAAAAATGGCTCCAGGCATGAATGGGGATGAAGTAAAGACCTGTCTCTTTGCAGCAATCAGAGCTGCATCTCTACATATTGCCATGATATCAGCTCCTAATATTTACTCAGCAGGTCAGGCTAGTCAACAAAGAGACTTCTGTAACACGAAAAATTGTATACAATTATGTGTTCATTAATGATCTTCTTACCAACAAATCCGTGGCATTTGTCACTTATCGACCTTACACTGACCTCTCTGTCTGCAGGTGAGATGTATTTTAACCTTTTAGTTCAAGTAATACACGAAATAGATATTGAAAGTGCAAGGGAAGGAAAACAAAAACCTATAGAAAGGCTCATATTGTTGATGCATGCACGAAATATGTGGAACCGTTTTTCAGGGCTAGGGATGTCCACTGAGATAACCTCCTGGTGCATTAGAATGAAACAGAATAAAGAGTGGTTGTGGGAGTTGAATGAGAACGAAGGCCATTGCAATACTTTGATAAGTTCATCTTTGTACCTCGAAACATTCACGAACAAGGCTTGGTATTGCCATCAAACGGCTTGTTATTCCAATCTGTGCAGAGATTATGTTTTTAGGTAATTTGATATGATAGAGATATCCCTCGTGTGGCTTTCAATTTCATGACAAAATGGAAAACGTACAGGAACCACACGCTGAGGCAAGTTGTTAAACAATTGAAGAAACTTAAATACATCGGATGATGGGCCCTCATCTTCTCTTTCCACGTCAAACAAGATATCAACTTCCTCAAATACCACTAAAAGAAAGACACTGAAGTGTCAGTAGGCACTACAGCCAAGCATAATTAAGGCGCACACTGCACCATAGTGTTCACCTGCTTAACGCAAGGAGGATTGATTACACAGGCAGGGTTCAAGGGAAGCCGCTTGGTTGAAGAAATGAGCCAAAGGACGAGTTACAAGCTGGACTGGACTTATCCAAAGGCATGACATACTCGAACAGCCAGGATTACTTAAAACTGAGCGCACGAGTGATCGCTTGCCAACACCGTGCCCTCCAACAACTAGCACTCCACCTCTCCAGCCATCAACTCCTTCTATTCTCTCTTTAATCAAGCCTTGCAACCTGAAAAGCAAGAGGGAATTAATTAGAAAGAGGAATAGAAATAAATGAATGTCTTAAAGAAGCCTTACATATAACAGTGCTTATCGTAATAAAAGAAAGGGTTTACAGATTCAAGGGCCAGTTCATCTTCTTCTGACCTGAATACAGGCTCAATATTTTCTTTCAACTTAACCCATGTGCCCTTGTAAAAGAAAAAACAAACATTTACAACTGTTAACAAATAACAGGAATTTGGAGGAGATGTTTCATTCGTGAGTGAGTGAGAACATACCTTGGGAGAGGGATGGCATTTAACCAAGAATACAACAGAATTAGAGGAATTTGTATCACCCAAAAGGTGAGGATAAATAGGCAGCCTCCACAGACTCTTATCTCTGATCACGCGACCTCCCAGTAAGGTCTTGACAACTGCAGAAACAATCCATTAGTTAGAAAGAAGCAAATCTGTTATGTGTCTGTGAGCTTGGCGACACATGCCAGCTGCAGAGGGCAAAGTAAACGGGTCAGCTTGGGCGTTGAGCGGGCCGATGAGAAAGAGATGTTTGATCAAGGGCAGCTCGTGCTCTGCCACTGGAGAGACTGACACCAAGCCATCTTCTTCAGGCATCCACTCATCCAGGCAGCCCAACCTTTCAATGATACAAATTGCAATTGATTTAAGATATTGTTTTTTTACCACAAGAGATTGGCTTGATGATTATCACTAAACCTCTGATGTTCTGGCATGGATGTGTTTGGCTTGACAGAGTGCTTGAAAAAGACAGAATCCTCTCCTCCTTTGATGCGGGGATCTGGCCAACACTGCACCATAACTCCAGCTGGCCGGAATGCCCATTTCAGAAAAGAGTGCAAAACTTTCGATAAACAGAAAATTTGAAAACAAGTGAGGGCCAATACCTGTCGAATCGCTCTGCCCACTTGCATCTGAGATGTGAAAAAGGCCTCCTGGTGGACAAAGAGTCCCTTTTTTGCTGATTTGAGAGAAAATCTTTGGGGATACTGTGGCCTCATTTGTGCTCATAAATTGGTCAATCTCATCATCATAAGCGTCTTCCACATCCGCATATGTCGAAGCAAACTTTTGGGCATTTTGTGGCTTTACTTTGAGCAACAGTGGAGGAGCGATTGTGTTGCTGTCCACGTTGCATTCAAGCAGCACAGACATCATCAAAAATAAAATCACAGCGGGGGGGCGAACTAAGGCCGGGGGGGGGGGGTTAGGCGAACTTTTTGGGAGTTAACTCCCAAGGTGAGTCAAAGGTTAATCCAAACATCAAGGCAAGTCCACAACCATGGGATGGACTCGCAGTAGACTGAAAGCTGGATGGCTCTGTGTTGTGGTGATGCTGCTTTTGTGCACCATTTGCTGCGTCTTGATCATACAGTGGGCCAGGCAAGAGAAAGTGGAGCTGAAGGAGAGGTACAACCAAATGACCCATTGGGTCATCTCCCCTTTAGATCTAAAGTTGTGTGGTCTTATGATGTGATGATGTAAACAGGATTGCAGATCTGGTACAAGAGTCACAAGAAGCAAGAACAAGATTTAATGACGAGATGAAAGAAAATCTCAAGGCCCTAAATGATGCAAAGAGGGAGATTCTTATATGCAGAACAGAGGCTCTCCAGAAGGAAGACACTCTGACAAGAGAACTGGAAAGGTCAAGGAGCACTCTGGAAAGTGTAAAGTCCCTCCTGGAAAGGGTGAATGAAGAGGTTGAAGAGAAGGAGGAAGAGATAGAAGAGCTGATGCAACTGCACAACCGGAAAGGATCTGTGGTGGAAGAGTGTCAGGAAAAACTGGAAACTTGTATGCAGAAAGCTGAAGCTCTGTACGAAGAAGATAGCATAGCCCTGAACTCCCTGAGACACCAAGTCAGACAGCTCGAGGTGGAGGCTGAGGTGAGCGAGAAGATGCTCGACGAGAGAGAGCAAACCTTGCTTGAATGTGAGGCAAACGTGAGGCGACTGGAATCCGTTGAAGAGGAGAAGCATGAAAGGAACAACAGGGCGGACCAGGAAGTAGAGTCACTAAAGGAAGAGATCATGAAGAAGGACGAAGAGTGGAAGCAATTGAGAGAAGAACTCAGACAACTGGAGCAGTCAACTCTGCCTTTGGTGCAAATGGACCCAGGTAAAAAATGAATTGGATGGTCATCCATTTCTAATTTCAATTCTTTTGACTCAAACAATGTGCTTTTTCTATGATGAAGAGGGCAGCCAAGATTCAGAAAAGGCCCTTCAGAGAAGGTATGTCCTGCTGCAGAGGAGAGTCGATGATCATTTGGACATGCACCTGCGCAAGCACGCCGAGGTGCCCACCTGCAAGAGCGAGAGCGGTCGCTGCCAACTGCTGATCACTGGCTGTGGTCGCAGTGCCACCAGCTTCATCTCAAAGACCCTCTCTCGAGCAGGCTTCGACATGCCTCACGAGGCCTTTGGCGCTGATGGTAGAAACCCCCCCCCCCCAAACTAGTACCTTTCTTGCATTCTTGATGATGGCGATGAGTTGTTGATGATGATGATGACACAACTCTGCTTTACTCTACTCTACACTTTTTTTTTCATTTCCAGGATCTGTTCAGTGGGAAAGGGCCGTTGACACTCTGGGCTTTGAGAGGGTGTTGCATCAGGTGCGCCATCCTCTGAAGGTCATCGGCTCGGTGCTCACCTACAAGCAAACCACCTGGACCAAGGTCGCCAGGCACATAGACATCCCCAATCAGTACCTCCACGCCCAGAGCATCGACGACGAGATCGCCAGGGCAGCCCACTACTGGCTCAAATGGAACAAGAGGGCCCACGAGGTGGCAGACTGGACCTACCGTGTAGAGGATGTAGACTTGGGTGAGCTGTGCCACCAGGCTGGCTTCGGGTCCAGATGTAAGGGCATCAGCTGGGAGTCAGTCGCCGCGCCGACAGACACCAACTCGAGAGAGCACATCCAGCTCACGTGGAAGGACCTGGAGAGGGTAGACCACCAACTGGCTCACGACGTGAAGGCACTGGCCGCACTGTACGGCTACCCAACCAGCAGTAGAGCCAAACAGCAGCTGAACACAACAGATTGATGGGATTATTAGAACTTTGTTTGTTTGTTTTAATCATTTATCATGTCTATGATAATGCTGTGACAACGCCCCGCTGCGCCCGCACACACCACCCTATTTGTTATTCATCATTATATATGGCCCCTCCACTTCCTTCTCTGTAGAAAAAACTAAAACTTATCTAAGTCAGCCTCGCGGCGAGGCGCACTTCCTGCAATGCGTGCGAGATGCAAAATTCAGTTCATTGCACTTCGAACAGAACCAGTCACCTGATGATGGCGAAAAAAAGCCAGTTAGTTTGTTGATCAGATCAGAATAGATTAAGAACTGGTATTGGAGGGGGAGGGGAAGGGATTTACCTGGCTTTACGCCCACCATTGCAGAGGTAGGTCCTCGTGGTGTGTTGCACATGCGGCACGCTGTGCGTGATGCAAAATTCAGATGTGCACAGTTCGTGCAGTGCCAATCGCCTTGACCCCATAAGTTAAATCAATGTCAGACTTCGCTCAGCATTTACTTGGGGGGGGGGGGGTGGATTTACCTGGCTTTGAATTAACAGGGGGCATGGCAGCGGCAGCAAAGGCGAGGCGCAAAGTGGGGTCAGTGCCGCCTGGGTGCTGAGTGCCGCATTTACGACATGCACTTCGTGAGGCAAAGTTGAGGTCGCGACAAGAAGGACAATACCAGTCGCCAGGCTTGGTGCCGATGGTTGGATCACTGTAGGGTGGGTGTGGTGTGTTGCATCTCCTACATAATTGTCGTGACGCAAAATTAAGTTCCTTGCATGTCGGGCAAAACCAGTCACCGGGCTTGGTATTCTGTGTTATGAATTCATGCATTAATTAATTACGTAATATAGAACCCACAAATGGACAAAGTATATCTCTCGTAAGGCATTACCTGCTTTGCCACAGGAGGCATTGCCATTCCTCCTGAATAAAGCGTCCCCGTATGAGCTGCCTGTGTGAGAGCTTGAATTGCTTGTATTTGCTGTTGTATGGCCTTAAACGCCTGAATCTGTTGCATGGCTTGCAATTGCGCTTGTATTGTTTCTTCTTCGGTCATAATGTGGCCTTCTGACTCACCCCCACTTACGCCGCCGCCCCCACTCGCAGGGTTAGTTTGGTTTTCTTCTATGTCATAGCGTGTTGTTGTAAGGGTAGCAATGAGGTCTGGTCGGATTGTGTTACATTTACGACACAACTGGCGCGCGCCAAAGTTTACATCTCCACAAACAGGGCACATCCAGTCACCTTCTCTGAAATCCATTGTTGCCAATTTGAAGAGGTAATCAAGACAAAGCGCCAAACCTGGTCAGCCCTTTTAAACCTCGAAATTTCTGAGTTTTTCTAGAAGCCTGCGGAAAAATGAATTCTGTTTATCTCTAGAACAGTCTGGAACAAAAAGTATTAGAAGAAATCCAGGAAGCTGTTGTGGAAGAAGGTGACGTGAGTGTTTTCTCCAGAATAGTCATCTCAGCACGGTCCCTGGTCAAAGTGGCCTGCAGAGATATACTTGAACTGTTGTTGTGGTTCACATTGCACACTAAGGCTTTTCGAAATTTGACTTCCAGCCACTGTGTGATTCTTTTGTTTCCCTGCTAGAACACTGAGCCTTTTCGAAATGTGACTTCCCTCCAGTCATCAACAGCCAATTAAGAATGATAGGCTGTTAACTGGAAACTACCTGCCAGCTGGCTGTAAGTCGAATTTCGAAAAGGGCCACTGCATTTTCATTTCCAAGATTCCATATTCTGGAAAACTTGGGGTCCATTTTTAGAGAAGTTGCCTGGATAATGAGCCTTGCTATTTTGGGACAGCTGATCAACTTTTGAACCCATAGCCCTCGTCAAACTGAGTGTAAACTTATTTCAGCATTACATAATGAAGGCGCACCTTGCAGTGAGCTTGCAATGTATGATAATCCTCTCTGTATTAGCCTTAAGGGCCAAAGGGGACACCACGACCATCAACTTTTATTTCCAAGGTATGATACCTGGTTCTAATGAAGCAAGCCCTACACCTGCCTCACTCTGGGAAGGACATGACACTCCACCTCTCAAGTTTACCGAACAGCCGGAGGTGATTAACACATACTCCACTGACCACCACCCTGATGATGTGAAACCTGAGGTGCTTCCCCTCATTGGAATGAGTGAAGAAGGCCGTGGACTTAAGATAAGGGAAGATTTTAATGGATGCAAACCTCCTATCAAGTACTATGGAGGGCCTGTAATGGCAGGAACCAACTATGTTTACATCATCTACTATGGATCCTATTCCACATTTAGCAGCGCTTCGTCCAGTGCTACGACACTAAAGGCCAAGACTCTTTTTGAGACCTTCACTAAGGGGCTCTCAGGAACTGACTGGTGGAAGATCAACACTGAATACTACATGGAGGCCAATTCAGGCAGAAAGTTTGTGGCTCCTACCTACCAGTTTGGAGGCACCTACTCTGTCAATCCACCCTACAAGAGTGCTACTTGGGACAGCAAGAACTCGATGTACAAGGTGAGTCATGCGAACTTGCAGCAACTGATCCTTGACACAGTTGGAAAAAATGTCATAGACAATGCTGTCTACCTGGTCGTTCCCTCGCCTGATGTCTGTATGTATTCAAAACTGCAGCAATCCTTCCCCAGCTTATTTGCTCCTGATGCTGATAACTCCCGTTTGTTTTGTGCACAGACGTTCCTGGTTTTTGTGGAATAGGAAGTAACCCCAACAATGGCTTCTGCGCCTATCACTCCTACAAGGTTTATTGCACAGACACTGAATTGAAACCTGCTCATGGCCCTAAGAACTGTCCAAAATTCACTTATTCAGGTCCTCTCCAAAATGGTGGCCTTGAAGTGGGGCTTCATTGGAAACCCAAGTACACATCCTATGTGTCAGTACTCATGCACACTTGACGGTATCTTCCCTCCTCTCTCTGGAGGCATCTACCCAAACAAGGACCCCGCAGCAGACAACATGGTGAGTAAACTGAACCAATATATCCGTTAGAAAGAAAAGAAAGAAAGCCAAAAAATCATTCCCAGTGCTGATGAAATGGATAGGTGAGTTTGATTGCTCATGAGCTTGCAGAGGCTTTTACTGACCCGATCTGGCCTCCTGCTGGATCCGCGGCTTGGTTGGACAAAACATCCAATTGTGAAAATGCTGACATGTACTCCTTGCCTCTTGTCCACGACCTCCTCCAAATGTGAACAATAACAATAACAACAACCCGATCCTTCTGTCTCAGGTGTGCGTGGAACTTCAAGGATGCTTACAGCGTGGCCTCTTCAGGCGGATACTATACGATGCAACATAGTAACAAAAACTGGATCGTGCAGAAAAACTTTGTAAAGAGTCGCAGCGTCTGTGATATGAAACTGTGATGATCCAAAAATCATATTACAACTGCATTTATAACATTGGTGAAACCAAACTGTACAATGTACTTAGCTAGATAAAGAGGAACCAAATTATTGCCACGGAAACAATGGACAACATAAACTGTAGAGGCATGCCCACCCTAGCAAAATCTGTAAATGTGTAGCCTCCTGCATAGCCCATGAATAATCCGCAGTAAGTATGTGATACACATTTTGAGTGTGTGAGGGAGAGAAAAAAGAGGACCTGGTCCCCAAACCATCAGGTTTGTCTGATAGCCTATGGGAGTGGAAAAATCAGCGCTTGCTGCCACCTGCCACAAGTTGATAAGAAGAGTTAAATAAAGCATCAATGTGCTGATTCAAGAAGTTAACTAAACCGTAACAAGAACTCTTACCATTATGGCGTAAACAAAAGCTTTGAAAGGTATTGTAGTTACGCTTGGAAATGAGAAAGTAATTGGAATCTAGAATATGAAAAACACAACATGGTAAGATATTATGCTAGCAATCGAGAAAGATGCAGAGAGAGTACAACACCATTACAGCAGCAGAAGAAGCATTGCTCAGAAATGCAGTCAAAATGGCAGTAGATAGATAGACCTTTGAATCAAGGAATTAGAAACTTGAAGAAGTGATTCAAAAACAGATCTACTTACCCCATAGAGCAGACCCACGTCTCCCACAGGAGCAAAGATACTGACCTATTTATCGGCAGATTAAATAAAATACAAATAAATATTTATACGATTCTGGGAAAAAATGGTATTCGAGGTACCAAGTCATTAGCCAGCTGTTGCGCCACACCTGTCTTTTCCAGAGCTCGTGCAACAGCGAATGATGAAGCGATCATTATGACTAGCCGAATCTTGGATGCTCTGTTGACAATCATTGTTTGTAACTAACTGATATGTTAAGCAAGGTTGAAATAACAAATACCTAATGGCGTTATCTATGGTGATACATCTCGTAAATAGAAGGAAAAAAGCAGCACTGAGGGATGCAGTAAGTAGGTCAATTACTTCGAAGGAGGATAGTGCTATCATTGATGCTGCAGTTGCTACAGCGATTCCCATTCTTAGATAGTCCACTCGTAAACTTCCTCCTCCTACCTTTATAATTACAGCTGTTTTAGAGAATCACAATATCATCAAGGTGACAAACGTTCTTACCTTGCTTACAGTGATGAAATCTGATCCTGAGTTCGTTTCAAGAATTGACTGTTTACAGACAAGCAAGAGCGTGTCACCTTCAGCTAATTCTGTGAATGTTGTTTTCGTGAGACTTCGTATGTTGAGGAAAGGAATAATAGAGAATCAAATGTGTACCTATTGTACTAATCTTCTGATGAAAGGATCGACCTCCTCTGGAGACAGCAAGTACAGCTGCATTGAATTTTTCCTCAAAATTAATGTTACTAATTGTTCTGCCTATGAGTGAACTTTGTGGGGATATAACAGCTTCCACCAACAGCCGGTTGATTGATGGATGCACAATTTGAAACTCCTAAGTTTGAAAGGGTCACAAATGAGAACAACTTCAGATGAGATATCTCTCTGAAATAGGAACCTGGTTGGTTGGTTTGAGGCCCTTAATGTCGAATAAGTCAATTACTTTGCTAACATCACCAGCAAAAAGTAGCTGGTCGTTAGGATACAGTTTTGTGTTCTCAGCTCCAGGAAAACTAACTTCGCCCCTCTGAGAGAATATAAGCACAAAATTGTAAAATTGAAAGCGAAGAGGAAACTTGTAGTAAAGTACCTGCAAACATATAAGAGAAAGACCCTCTAATTCATTGAGTCCAAGTTCTCCTATGGTTTTGCCAACAGCCGCAGAATCTTGTTCTACCACAACTGTCACAGAATACTCTCTTGAAGCAAACCAGTTAGCAAAAAAGTTAAAAAGTTTGATGAATAGGCATGTTGTAGTGTTGGTTACCGTGGATGGTCAAGGTAATCCACCATAGGACTGTGCCGTTCTGGCAAGAGCCACCGTGAAAACAACAACATATAAGCAAGACCGACTGCAGCTATCCCAATCCCTATTGGCGTAATCTGGTGAAAGTAGTGTGAATAGATATACAATTATGGCAGACTATGTCTTCACAACGTCTTATACCTCAAAGAAAGGAAAGTGAAGTGAAGGATCTCGTTGCATCGCCAATCCGGCAGCAATTAAATTGGTGCTTGTGCCAATGAGACTGCAAGAGCCACCAAATATCTGTAGCATATCAAAGCATTAAGCAAAATGTCATTTAATCCTTTTAATTACATACATATGCAAAGAAGGACATCTATACCGTTGCATAACTGAGAGGAATCATAAGCTTCGAAGGAGGAATTCCCGAAGATCTGCAAAATTTCTCTACAACTTGTTTTATGGTTTGTTGGGGAATTGGGTTATGAAGTTATAATAGTTAGATGTATTGCATCTATTTAATTCTTGAAAGGGTGGTGGAGCTAAGGTGGTACCAGGTATCATCAAGGCTGTCAAGGGAGTGTTATTCGTAAATGCAGAGAGAACGGTCAGGGGAATCATCAAGCGCGCCTGGGCGGCACCAACGCCTTTTGTCTCTCCCAATACATACTGTGAAATTAATGCCATGCTGCCAGTCTGTGCTACTCCCTGAGTGAGGTAAGAGTCAAGATGAGGAAGATAATGGGAAACAGTGATGCATCACACTATATTTACCTCAGCTATTATAAATAATACTGATATTGTGACGATGGCACTGTTGCCAAAGCCTGTCAATGCCTTGAGAGAGAAGGGTGTCATCAGCAGTCTGCGAAACTGTGCACTCACTTCGGTTCATGGTCAGGCTGACCATACCTCTCTCTGCTCTCTCTGCTCAGCTCTGCTCTGCTCTCTGTCTGCTCTCTCTGCTCTCTGCTCTCTCTCTGTTCTCTCTGTTCTCTCTCTCTCTCTCCTGCCCTCACGCAATGTGTACCTCGCTGGGAGTGATGATCTTGCCCACAAGAAGCAGTGTGACAGAGAAGAGAATGATGAGGTCGGGACTCGCCGCCTGTTTGATGAGCAACACGAAGGAGCCAAATACTACAAACAAAGCATACCAGGCTGATACAGTCAGATTGCGCCATGTTGTCAGGTAGAGAAGGAAGAATCCCACGAGGCATCCCACAAACACAAACAGATCCCGTTTGTGCAGTTGGCGGATCAGCACCCCAGACCCCTGTGGCCACATCTCAGCCTCAGTTCCTCTTTCTCCCTTGATGTTACCATCAACATCGGTGGTGTAGTAGTTATAAAATATGTGCTTTTGTGACAGTAGGGGCTCTCCTTCATTTCTGCCCTCAATCCTTGACTTCTCGCCATCATCAATTGATGATCTGATGTCAATTCTGTCCTCTTCGTTGTTGTGGTATTTCTTGCTTCTCTTGCTCCATCTTTTCTCTTGCTTCTTCAGCTTCCTTCTTGTCTGTTTGTACAGTGCCTCGCTCTCTTGGTCTTGTACAGGTGCACCTTCATCTCTTTGATGTTGAGAAGAATCAAATGCTCCCAATTCCACAGCCACAGAATTAGGTGGTGCTTCGGTTGCTGAAGATGATGGATGACCACGTTGTTGATGTTGAGCTTCCATGCAAGAAGTTGCTGCAACTGGGTGATTTGTGGAATGTGACCCAACACAACAAGAGTGACTCCTCTTTTTCTTCGTCACCTTTTTGACATCTGCTGCCGCCCTTGCTTCTGAAATCCTGCACGATTCATTAACTCCAGAAGAACTTTTTTTTTGCCCAAGAGGTTTGTTGCATTCATCATTCATATGGAAACAGAACTCGAGATGGTAAGGCCTCTGTTGGCGCTGTGTGCATTTTTGTTGAATTGTGTTGATCCCATTGATTCCACAGGAATTAGAAGATGAAACAACCACGGCCGAGCGTAATGGAGGCAGCGCTCACGGCTGCAAAATTAGAAGCGTGATCTTCTTAGAGAAACAGAAACTGAGGTCATATAATCCTCTGCAGGCAACACCAGCAAACATTAAGCAAATTGATGAAGAAAAGAGAAGGCTCGAGCATGAAATCGATGAAATTAAGCGCAGATGCATGCAACTGTGGACAGAAATTGAAGAAAAAAAGCAACATTTACAAGTGGAGTTGAACAACAGTGCCACTGCTCCATCTGGCACAACGAAAGAGGCCAATCCGGCAGCAGATAGAGAAAAGGAACAGATACTGAAAGCAAGGGTGGCCCACTTGCATTCTGCAGTCGAGACAGCCTCACAGCCCTACTGGCCTCGTACCATCCCCCCCCCCCAAAATCAATCTGATTTGATTCCAAAAGGAGAAGAGAGAGGAGAGAATGTGTTGGTTTCACATGAGCTCCTCAGTGTGGTGAGCGTGTGATTACAGCAATCGCTTTCGTGTCCTTCATCTTCGTTAGCATAGAGTAGTGCCAAGGCGCTTTTTGTGGATATGAGCATGAGCAGTTGTTGAGAGCAGAGAGATACATTCATGAGCCATCAACCTTGGCGTAGTGTGACCAAGTGAGAGAAGAGGAGAGAGAGAGAGAGAACAAAGATATAAGCTATATCTTTTAACGTACCACCACCACCACATTATGCCAGGAGACGCATCAGTCGAGTTGATAAAGAGTCAGCTTCGAGAGCAATTGACAACCATCATACAGCAGTTCAATGAGCTCATAGCTCTCAAGCGGCTGGAGCTCACAGAGCAAGCCCAAATCTTGCACACGTATTTATTTGTTTGCTTCTTCTTCTTCTTCTCCTCATCATCACCACCAAGCACATATCTATCGAACGCATAATTGACTTGTTGTTGTTGTTGGTTAAACAGGGAGCGGTCGCTGGCAGAGGAAACAGAAGCCATAAGCAAGGCACTTGAAGAGAAACTGAGCCTTCAGAAGGACACAGCCCCATCTTTGGCAACAGCAAACTACAAGTATGGTGAAATTCAAAAGAGCAATTCAGCTTAATTCTAAACCTTCTTTCATGCCAATATATGATACAACCATAACTACTACATCTAATGATGAAATGGTTTGTTTTGGTCACCAACTTAGGAGCAAACTTTCTCAGAGGACGAAACAGCTCGATGCTGAGAATAAAGAGCTCATGGAGAAACTCTGCTCCTTCGTTGAGCAGCATTATCCTGAGCCTGACCAACCTGACAGCTCGTTCAAACAGCAAAGCGATGACATGCTCTTCAGAAGAAAGGCAAGCAAAAACAAACAAGAAGAAGAAGCATTTCCCTCTTTCTCTCTCACACAACATTGTCTCTTATCTATCTTTATCTTTCTATCTGGCTGCCACTAGAAAGCACGACAGTCTGCAAATGTCCCTGCGAGAGGTTCAACGTCAAAGAGGTCTTCTAAGAGGTACAAAGGGCTCCAAGTAATGCTTAGAGAATTGCTGGAAGAGTGCTTTGACCCTGAGTCAGAGGGCGGTTACCTGAGGCTGGAACCGGACGCCTCTTGGAGCTACTGGCCGCCTTTCATTGAACTGCTCCTGCGCGCAGGTGTCGCAGAAAAGCATCCTAGCGACGAAACGCTCTTGAGGCTTGTACAGTTCCATTGTTGATGGGTGATCATAGAATTGAAGGTGCACTCCTTTTTTTTCATGCTTCATCTATATACACTGGAAAAACATCATCATCATCGCCATCAAATAACTCACCTCATTTCCAGGCCCACAAAAACACGCCCGAGGTGATGTGTCGCTTCGGTTGCAACCACCCACACTCTTGCTTTGCATCTCCAAAGGAAAAAACGCCTTTACACAACAATTGCTCTCATGCTCCATCCAAACTGAACCATTTTGGGATCTGCAGCTCCCAACGGAGAACGGGTGATTTAGCCATTGATTGTCTTGATGATCAAAAAGCACGCTCAAATCTTGAAACGTTCCTTTTCCCACAACCACAAGGATATTACCTGGCTGAAGAACTGGCTCAGTGCGCCTAGAACCACACACCCTGTGTCTGGATCAATTGTTTCTTTTGGATCTCGGTTTGTGGAATAATGGCTTGGGTTATCCATGAGGCCGGTCACAAAGAAGCACATGGCAAGAAAGAAATCTGACACTGCCTGGAAGAAGGCCAAGTGGACGCTGCCCTTCTTTACATTGAAGGAGAGACCAAATGCAATGATAATGAACAGACACCCCACAAGCGAGAAAGGCGCACAAACCAAGTTGATGTATCTTAGGGTCTGATAGTGGATACCATTTGTGTCCCGCTCCATTTTGCTCTTGCTCTTGCGTGTGCAAAAAGAAATGCCACAAGTTCTATTCTAAGTGCGTGTGTTTTAGATTAGAACACAGCTGTCTAATAGCAAGTGCTCATATGAAAATGAAATTGTGTTGAAACAATTTGGTACGAACACACGACAGTCACAGCCAAAAGTAACTGTTGTCGACATGTTTATGGGTTGTTGTGTCTACAAAAGTAAATTAAGGCAAAATGGAATATGTAAAAAAGTTCTCCTTTCAGGTGGTGTGGGATCTGCAAAGGTCCTCCTGCCCTCTACTTGCCACCAAATGCGCCATCCCCATTTCTTGGGCCTTATTTCGTGATGGCTGTCATATCTTGTTGCCTACTGTGGCTTTTGCCCGAGCAGCAGAAATGTTGGATAGACCACTTTTATCTCATCATCTGCACTGCTCAGCTGGAGCGCCTTGTACAGCCTGGATGGATGCAACCATGGGTTCAGTTTTAGAACACTGAATCTTTCTGTTTGGTTTAAGGATGAGGTTTGCTTTCTTATTTACTTTGAGGCTAAATCTTCAGCAGGGCTTGGAGATTGTGGGTGCCTTTCTTTGTACCTGCACAAAAGCAATGTGTTTCAAAATCAATTGTTGTTTAACCTCAGCTCTCTGCTGTTCATCTCAATACACAATGCACACAAACACAAGAGAGAAGACAGTTGAATGATACGTTTTTAGAGAAGACCAAGTGCCAAGGTATCCCACGAAGTTTCTAAAACTCAGCTCTTTTATCATTGCAAACTCTACATGGAAAGATAAAAGTTAACAAGAAACATAGCTTGTTACAAGTTGGCCTGCCAAGGATGGTACCTTTCCTGTCAGTCTTAGAGAAAGGCAAATTGATGTGCACGTAGCCTGCATCAACCAAAGCCCTTTCTTTTTCCCAGTAGGGGCCCATAGTCACAGTATGATACTGGTCAGTAGGAAAGGGTGTGGATGAGAATTGAAACAGGAATACAACAAGAACAAAGTAAAGAGGTACGTGTTTCAAAAGTTGGTCTGCTTCTGGGTTGGAAAGATTGCAAATGCTATAACCCCATATGGCAACACAACCACCTGTGTGTGTGTGTGTGTGAAACAGTTTCAATAGTCAGTAGAGAACAAAACAAACAAAAAAAACAAGTGACCTTCATACAAATGGAACAAAGGAATTGGGCACAAGTGCCAGTACCAGGTTTGAGGACCCTGTTGAGTTGTTTGTAAAATGGTTCCAACTGAAGCCAGTGGGCAGTTTGTGCACATGTAAGCAAGTCCACACTGTTATCGGGCACACTTGCAATCTCTTCAGCTACGCCCTGTCGGTACTCGATGTTGTCTGAGAAAGTAAGAACAAACCACACAGAAATCTTTTCAGATCTGAAAACAATCATTTGTAAGCATGTAGGAAAAGCTTCACCTGCTTTGACGGCAGATTGTAATTGCTTGCTGCTTGGATCGATGCCTTAAAGAAAGTAGGGTAATTAGGAGAGATGTGCAATGACAGGCAAGCGAGAGGGGTGCAGTGATTTACCTATCACTTTATGGAAATGGCCAGACAATTCTTTGGTCACTTGCCCCGTTCCACAGCCCACATCCACTGCCAGATCTTTTTTTAAACCGTTCTTGAGCAATCGTTTTGTTTGAAACATACATTGCTGGTGGGATGCACCTTGTTTGGAATCTTTGGGCCAGCCTGCGAAATGGTAGATAGCATCATAGATTTCCTGAGGATAATCTGGCCTAAACTGGGCATAATCCACCCCCTGATCACACAATTGTGTGAATTGTTGTAATTTATTAAACAATGGCTGTGGGGGGTTGCAACTTGTGAGCTGAACAAGTGGCCAAAGCCTCCGCTGCTCTCCTTTGCAAGATCTCCTTGTGATTGTTGCTGTTGCATTGGGCGTGAAGTGTGTAACAAACAGAGGAAACGAGAAGAAGAAAACGGGGGGTGGGTCTTTCTTATTAGATTGTGGATTGTCAACAACTTGCCACTGCCTCCACTACAGGAAGCCAGAGAACGCTGCAATCTCATCACTTGGGGCTGAGTGGGTTTGCCACACTGTCACTTCTAAGAACGTCATTTCGTTAACAACGAAGTGTGACGAATTCCACACAACAGGTGCCTGTTTGGTTGCCTAACGGATTTAGGGATCTTTGAACACTGCTTCACGATGTACATATGTTGTAAGATGACCGAAGTGAAGTGCTGCAGCCTTGACCCTGCTCACTTGTATTTGATTTGATTCTGTCAACCTCGTTCTCACACTGCCAACTCTTCAAAATGAGAAACGGATTTCATTTACAAGTCTGGAATTTACATATATGTGCGCTAACAACATTACCTTAACAACCCTTGACCAAGAGACAAATAAACACTGACAGAAAGAGAAACTCTCTCAACCTGCTCTGAAAGTGCCAAACTGGTTGGGTGTACCTCTGCCTGTCATAAACACAACAAATTGATGAACATTTGTTTAAAAATAAAGTCTCATACCAAGGTCTCTCTGCTGATACAGTGTTGCTAAGTGCACTATGAGAACCTTACCAAGTCCTTTGGACCAGGAGCGCAGTTTGTTCACCCGCTTGTCAATGTTTGTAAACAGGCACCAGTGGGCATTCACATGAGTAAAGAATGGCCTGTCTCCAGTCTTGCCCTCTCTTCCTCCCACATCGAAGAGAAGCCGCAGTCCCTCCTGTCATCAATTGATGAATAAGAGAATTGTTAAGTTGTGTTTAATGGCATTAGCTGGCATTGCACAACCACTACGTACTGGAAAGGACAGGTTTCTCATTAAGGCCACCACATCAATCGATGTGAGGTCCGTCCAACCAATGTCCTCTATTTCCTTGTGGTACAGATGGAGCAATATCTCTTTGATGCTCTTGCTGTTGTCTCTGATCTTGATCACACCACGTTTGAGGAATCACAAGTCATATGACAGTTAGCAGACGCTTGCCTCAAAAGAAAGGTGTGGTTTAATGGAATATGTGTGCGAGAGAGAGAAGAGAACCGACTTACTAGATGGATACCTAACTGTTTGGCAAGGTGTGGTTCTTGCATCTGGTAATCAGTGGAGCACATGAAAAAGAACAGAGGTTCAATTCCCTCCTGCTTGCTCTGCCATGTGGCGCTCATGTCATATCTGAGCAAGCCGACTTTGTTATTATTGATCCACAGATATAAAGCTGCTCTTTCATCAAAATGGCCCACCGCTGTGAGACAAACCTTTTCCTCCTGAACAGAGGACACACGCACACATACACACACAAGATTCAATCCTGGTCGCCCAGTCATGACAATTGATGACATTAAGACTTGTGATGATGTGTTGATGATTGGGGGGGGGGGGGGATGCACCTGCAAAAGCCAGATGCCATTGCCCATGACAAACTGTTGCACCTTCCTCAGCTTTGCAGTGATAATCTGTTTGAATGTTTCCTGGTCGAACCACAGATGCATGAGTTGAGTGTTTGTCCCCCAGTGGCAGTCTGCAGATCCACAAATGGAACAAGGCGCCACGGCGTTGCCCTCTGCTTGGATCTTTTTCTTGGACTTGTGGAACAGGTAGTGCTTGATGCACGCATTTGAGAGGCACTTCGGAATGATCAACCTGCTTCCAAAGAGCAAGATGAATCCTGTGAATTTCTGCTTCCACAACCACGAATCACCGCCCAAACGATGGAAAAGCATGCACACTCGAGATATGGTGCTAATCTCATGTGGATCAAGCATCGAGAAAATGTGAAGGATGAGCTCTGGGCTCAACATCTCAAACTCGGACAAGGAGTCAGTACCGCTGGGCTCCATATCAGACAGATGGAAGTTTATGTCGCTCAGATGCCCACGAGATCAGAGCATTCATTAACATTCATTAATTCTGTACGTTAACAAGACAAATTCTCAGAATCCTATTTTTTTTTTTTTTTGCGAGATTCCTTTTTTTGTTTGTTTGTTTTCTTCGCATTTGATTGACTGACTCTGATGATGGCTCTTCGTGCATTCCCTGGCCGTTTGTTGTTGTTGTCTAATCATCCTGCTCGCCCCTTCACCCCGCTTGCCTCCCTGATCTCTTCGCGGCTATCTGCCAGACGTGGACATCAATTCTTCTATTCGACCAAACCAGAGATCGTTCCCGAGGCTGATCATCATGAAGAAGATGTTGATGATCAGCAGCAGCAGCAGCAGGACACAGATGATATGGAAATGGATCCGGAGTTCATAGAATATCTCACAAAGCAGCCGAAGCTTCATGAAAAGGAGACTCTCATCACCCGCCAAGATACCTTCAAATTTGCTTGCACTGGCTGCGGCAAGTGTTGCCATCAGCTTGTCGAAGGCATCCTGATAAACCCACATGACATTTGGTTGATGAGCCGTGCGCCCTCTTTGGCCTTCCTTGCTAAGCATGAGGGGAAATCCAGGAAGTATCTTACAACTGTTGAATTTCACAAATACTTCAATGCTGCGTTTAATTATGGCCTCAGAGATTTTGGCACCTCTGAAGATGAGGAATTTTGGGCGGTTGGTTGCAATTTGGTGCCCAGACAAGGTATGGACTATGAAGATGAGGTGTGCTACTTTGCTTATCCCCTCATTGAGAAGATGAGCGCTCGGGTGAAGACCAAGAAACATGACTTCGTAAAGGATTTGAACTTAATGTCTTTTGAAGAGTTTGCAGAAAAGGATGGTGACCGCAATTTCCAGAGGTACCCACTCCCCCCTCCAAAACAAAGCCAGATTTGGTCCCATTCAACAATTCCATTTGCAATCACACAAAAATGTCATTCTTCATTTCAGATCATGAAATGTGTTATTTATTTATTTATTTATTTTGTAACATCAATCAGGATGAAGAAGAGAGTTTTGTGCAGTTTGGGTCCCAACATGCCTGCTTCGTGCTTAGTTTACCCACTAGGTAGGATATAATTGATGAAGCCCCCCCCCCCCCCCAACAATGGCCAATCCCTTCATGGTTGTTGTTAACACTCCACCACCACCAATAGGTGAACAGAGAGATGGCCGGTTCTCGCTTTCACCGCCAGACGAGTGTGAGGGCGTCAATGCTGAGGGCGCACCAGAGATGACAGTGGAAGACTTTGTGAAGAAACAAGGTAAGCAAGAAGAGAAGAAGAAGAAGAAGAAGTGAGCCATTCCTGCTTTGTCTTTGATGCTCTCCTCTCTCTCTCTCTCTCTCCTGCTTCTTCTTCTTCTTTAATGGTTCAAACGATATCGTTAGGTATTCCTGAGAGAGACCAAGAGTGGACGTGGTATGCTGAGCTGGGGCACAAGTTGGGTTCCACAAAGACAACACCCAAGTTCGATGTGCTGAAAAATAGCAGTGATGTTATTTACAGCACACACAACATCTATGACAACTTCATGTCGGTGCGTGTCTCTGTCTAGCCATCCTGGACCCTTTCTCTGTTTTTCCTTTCCTTCTGTCGCTCGAGCTAATCGTTGAAAGGGTTGCAGGCGGTCCAAGCAGCGTGGTTCGACTTTGAATCTCTTGAGAAAGCGCCCATCGAAGGCTATGAAACATGGTTAGACCCTCAATGCTTAGTATTAAACAACAACAAGAACCAAATAGGTTTGTTTGTTTGCGTTAAGATTTGCTTACTTGTTGTTGATCCAAACGCAGGGAGCAAGCGAAGAAGGGCATAGAAGAAAGCACTGAGGTGATATGCAACTTGGCAGCCAACATGGACCTTGAGACGCCCAAAGCCGCCATCGAATCGATGAATGTCTTTAGAGAGGCCCTGCGGAAAGAAGGTTTAGGAGTAAGAAGCATCAGTTAACCCAATTATTACTATTGTGTGGTAGAAAGAAAGAAAGAAAG
>MRZZ01000391.1:0-10194 GCA_002025285.1 Acanthamoeba comandoni | reverse complement strand
AATGAACTGGTCTGGCTTGAAGAGAACAGTGAGGCCCTTGTTTCTGGCGAACTGGTCTGGCTTGAAGAGAACAGTGAGGTCCTTGTTTCTGGCAAACTGTCCTGACTTGCAACAGTACTTGAAGAGAGCAGCGAGTTTCCAAAGAGGGACCTTTGGGCAGGAGAGAACAGGTCTTTGTGTTCCTGAGACATTTGCTCGTCCCTGAAAGCAAAGCAAAGCAAAGGGAATTGTGCTTTAGTAAGGAGACAGTTTAACTGTACAGTTTTAAAAAAAGCCTTACTACCTGATGACAACTTTGCACAGATCGCTTAACGTTGCATCATTACTGGCCAGCTTGATTTGTTTTCTTGTTATAGCACTCAAAGGAGCGTCCAGAAAACTCCTTCCATAATTGCCATACAGCTTTAAGATATGAGCAGTGATTGACTCTAAGACTGCAGCTGTATATAATACTGTTGATTTGCCTCGTTTCAATCTGTAGAGAGCAGAAGGAAAAGTGAAAGCTCAGAGGGTAAGAGAGTGGGGCAGGTGAAGACGAAAGGGAAACAGCTGAAGGTAGGAATACCCTGATTTCTTTAGCCACTTACGGACACAGCCATAGAACTGCAGCCTTTTCACAGTTGAGAGAGAGACAGGTTAGTAGAATTTGGGGGCACACCAAAAACAGTATATAGAAGAAGCTTCACTCTCACCCAAAAATGTTGTTGCTTTGTGGTTTTTCCAAGGCCTTGTCCCCTGCAAAAGTGTTAGCATTTAAAAGCCCCTCTACGATGATCTTCTTGCAAACAGTTTGATGAAATTTGGGGCTGTGTACCCTCATAAATGGCATACTTGGCGAGTTTGATTGGCAGTACAAGCAAAGTGGATGCTTTAACTCCCTGAGTGGTGAGGATGCTTTGCTTGCAGCAGGGGCACAACTGAACGGCCTCCTTGTAAAGGCAACGGTAAAGAGCCTTGACCAGCGCATGGTTCTATCAATTGATGTTGTGTGGATCAGAGGCGATTTTGTTGTGTTGTGTACAATTGTTTTGTGCTTCGTCCATTGCCCGAAATTATAAATAAAAAAATACTAAATTATTAAAAATTAATTTACATTGTCCTGGTCAAAAGTACACTACTGCCGCAACCGAATATTTCCTGGAATTAAACTTTCTGCACAATTCTAGATAGATAGAGAAAGGTACTGATTATTCCGTACTTATTAGAACATATGACATTTATAATTCTCAAAGTATTCTCTTTGCAATAAGTCTGAGGATAAAAAAAACTTCTTGTTTAATTTAATTTTTAAAATACTATTATGGCTAAAAGGCAAGCCAGCAAAAAAAACATTTTTTAAAAAATACATAGATACTAAATTAATCTTACTAGTAAAATCTTTTAGTAATTTAATTTTTGTACTATTTTGTTTAGCCCAGAAGAATATTTTTTTTTTGAAAACATACTTACAATAAAGGAAAGAATAGGAATCAGTTTATGCATCAGAGTTTTCACCAGCACCACCACCACCATCAGAGTTTTTCCCATTGTAGATCTCCACAATTTGGCCAGCCTTTGCCAATGGCTCACCATCATCATCATCAGGTACAGGAATATGGTACACCATGTCGGTGCCTTTTTTCCTCTCGAAAGTGATTCGAAGAAGTGGCGCATCAGGATACTCCATCTTGTCTTGAAGCAACTCTGTTTTATTGGGCATGTGGAAGGAATCGCTGATCAGCTCGCCATTGAGCAAGATGGCGTCTTTGAAGAAAGTGCAACCCAAGTCAGTTGCGTGGAGTGCTTTGTGTTTTCTGTAGATGAAGATTGGTATGGCAACAAGAACAACCAGAACTATGATACCAGCTAAGCCCAAGTAAACAAATCCAAGAAGAGCTCCAAAGCCTTTAAAGAGGAAGTGTGAATGATATTTTGCAGTTGCACAATCAGTAAAAAACAGGGTGTTTTTTAAACTACTACTAGAAGTAGTAGTTGAATGGGCTTATAAATGTGGATGGCAAGGGCCTACCCACATCAGGGAAAGAGTCACTGTCTATGGCATACTGAATGCCCAAAATGGCGGGTATGAAGATGATTCCTTAAGAAGAGAAAGAAATAAACAGTTATTGTTGTTGTGTTGTGTACAGTGTGCAGACTGAAAGGAAATATCTCGCTCTTACCAGCTACCAACAATCCCACCAAGTTTCCAAAGAGATGTTTTGCCTCTCTGCCTGTCAGCCCATATTCCTCTGCTGCAAACTCGTTCCACCTTGCCCTCGAGTACTTCCAAGTGGCCAGATAGTTGTGGCCATTCTCTGCATCCAGCCATCTGATCTTCTTTTTGGCCTTGACCGCAGAACAATAGGTGAAGGTAAAGATTGCCAAAAAAGAGAGGGACAAAGCTCCCAATAGGCCAAGCCCAATTCCCAGCAGCACATAGCATGTGGTCCGATCTTCGTCATCTCTGTGGGAGATGCTCAGGGCAAGCACCACAATCGCAGCAACCAACAAAGGCAGGCACACGAAACCATACAAGCAGTAGCTCACCTTGGCTTTGAACTGTATGGAGTGGATCAGGGCAATCTTGGTTTGGGAGTAGTCAGTTGAAAACTGCTCTTTGTCTTGAAGCAACGTTTGCAGTTCACTGTCATAGTGTGGATGTATTGTTGCCACACCCTCGGCCACTTCAATAGCTGAAGAGAGAGCCTCCGTAGATTTTTCCACAACTTCCATTGCAAAACTGTTTATTACCTTCAACTACAGGGATGGTTGTATCCCGGCCAGCCCATTTATGCTCTGTTGTTGTTCACTTTAATGTGGCCAGGAACAGAGTATTTCCCAACACAGGATAATAGGAACCAATAAAATGTAATTATGCCCATTAAAATACCTTCTCATATTAATGTCCTCATGATATCTGGAATTCTTGGCATCCAATGAAGCGGCCAGTTCGTTCCTGTTTCCCTTTTGGTTTGTAAGAAAAACTCAGTTTTGCATGCAAACTGAATTCGTTGGCTCTTTGCTGAATTCAGATCAGGATAGAAGATGAAGAAACATCTTCTTGTTGTTTTTTTCGTGTCCTTTGTCTTGCTTGTGCTTTTTGTGTGCCCCATCTTTTCCAGCCTTGTCTCCTCGTCCAAACAGAAGAATTCTGATCTAGACAAGAAAGGACAAAGGGAGCAGGCCAGAGCAGCAGCCAGGCAGCAGCAACACCAGGATTCCAATGCTCAGAAGAGAGCTTCAACCTCCAAAGTCCCCCCCAAGCTGCTGACTCCCATCTTCGGAATTGATCTGGGAACAGATTGGCTAAAGGTACACACACAACCTGCCTTCTCTCACTCTTTCCCCCCCCTTCAGCAGATCTCCACTCCTTTCATCTCTCATTCTTTACCATCTTTGCACTCCCTCTCTTCTGTTTCTGCTCTCTTTATCTTAATGACAGGTGGTTGTAGTGGATCCCAGCAAGGTGGTGGCGGTTGAGATGGCAGTCAATGAACAGAGCAACAGGAAGACGCCTAGCGTGGTGGGCTTTGAGTTGGAGGAGGTGGAGGCAGAGGATGGAGAGCAGGTGAGAAAGGTGAGGCGGCCGGTGGTCGGTGAAGAGGCACTTAGATTGTCCAAAAGGCTTCCCGAGAACACCTTCTCTGCCATCAAACGCCTCTTTGGTGTCTCCTATCTAAGGGACTACCCTTTTCACTCTTACCACGACGCTGGCAAGCAGCAATCTGTTCAGTTCTATCACACAGCCACCCAGAAAACGTTCAGCACAGAAGCACTGATGGCTTTGATCTTGAGGCAAAGGTCATCCTCCCTTCTCCTTATTTATATAGACATGACCGTTATTGACATGTCATGCAATGAACAGCAAGGAACTAGCGAAGAACCCAGCCGGTGGCAGTGGTAACAAAAGAGTGGAACCTGGCCAGTGTGTTATCACGGTGCCTCCATACTGGAGTGAAGAGCAGAGGCAGACTCTCGGCCAAGCAGCAAAGCTGGCGGGCCTGGATGTGATTAGCCTCATCAATGACCTCACTGCTGGTGCGTTGTGACATTGCTGTTATTAGTTCTTCTTATAGCTCCCACTCATTCATTCTCATACGTTTACAGTCGCGGTGGAGTATGCTTCTTCAAGGGAATTTAAGACAAGGTAATATATTCTAGAACCTCTTATTCTTACACTCTACAGCCCACTGATTCTCTCCTCTCCTTCAGTGAGAAGGTGGCCTTCTATGACATTGGCTCTCACGCTGCATCGGCTTCCATTGTTGAGATATCTCAAACTGGAGATTCCATATATGTGAAGGGTATCTCGTGCACTTCTGCTCTTCAGATATCTTTTTTATTATTATTTCTTTTCAAAATATGTGTTAACACCTTTTACGATTTGTAGTGCTGGCGACTTCAACAGAGGAAAACTTAGGAGGATTTCAGTTTGACTTGAGGCTGGCCAGTCATCTTGCCAAGCAGTTTGATTCTCAGTTGCTTAAAGCAACCAACAAGAAAGGTTCCATTTATGACTCGAACAAAGCTCTCCTAAGACTAAGGTATGCTGTTCAGGAAGGACACACTCACATTGAACATACTGATTTGTGTGTTTTTGGCCTTGCCAGGCGAGAGGCGCAGCTCGCAAAGGAAGCCTTGAGCAGTTCAACATCTGTAGATATACTCATTGAGGGGCTGTATGAGGGGCAAGACCTGCAAACAACGATATCACGAGCGCAGCTTGGGCAGCTCTGTGCAGACCTGGTTGAGCTCTCCACAAAGCCCATCGATGATGCACTTCGCCAGGCAGGCCTTCGCCCCAGCGATCTTACCTCTATAGAGCTCTTCGGCGGTGCAACACGCATTCCACTAGGTACACATCTTGTTCGGTTAGGATCTCGCGATGGCAGCTTTCTGAATGTATCTTTTTTGCAGTCCAAAAGGCCTTGCAACAGCTTAATGTTCCACTCGGTCAACACGTCAACTCAGAGGAAGCCGCCGCTTTCGGCGCAGCAACATACGCCGCCATGCTGAAGGATTGGAAGGCCACTGCTTCTTCTCCGAACATAGTTGTTGTAGATTTGCCCTCTCCTTCAGCCAAGGTACAGCAGTGCCCTATCTCTTTTGGTCTTTCCATACACTCCTTCTTGTTTTGTTAACCTGTTGTTTTGCAGGCACATACCGCCCCACCCATGAATGAGCAGCAGTTGGCAGCAGCACAGAAGAGCCTGGCCGAGCTATATGAGCTGGAGGCCACTTACTTGCAAGCATTGCAGGAGCGTAATGCCTTTGAATCTTTTCTGTTTGCACAGAGGGAGCGGCTGGGAGAGGAGGGAGAGGAGGGGATGTACGATGCAGCTGCTACCGAAGATGGTCCTACAGCAGAGCAGTTGTTAGAGGAGGCATCAGAGTGGCTGGACGACCACGGGCTGACGGCCTCCAGTGACGTTCTTCGGCGCAAACACGATGAGCTTCGTGTCAAGCTCTCCTCTTCATTCCCAGGCCTCAAGGTAATTCCCAGGCCTGAAGGTGAAGATGTATATTTATAAACAACAGCAATATATGATGATGGTGAAGATGATGTGTTTTTACATTCTTGTGTGTAAAATGGATCTGGCCTTGTGACTTTAAGAAACAGTTTCATGAAAAAGGGGGAATTGTGTTTTTGTAACAAAGTGGTGTCTATGCCACTTAAATAACTCTCACATTAGTGAAACAGTCGGTGTCTCTTTAAAATTACTAGTAATTTTGCAACAAGAAAGCGAGAACATTGTTCAATAAATTCTGTTTTAAGCATTTTATTTAATTAATTGTGGGGGGGGGTTGGAAAGAGTTTGACCAATGCGCAAAAACGGAGAATTCTCATAACGACAAAACAAAACCAAAACAACTCAACACAACACAACACTGATGCAGAAGGACACAAAGAAACAGGTGAAGAAGGATCGGTTGGAAAGAAGCCCAAGCACACAACAGCAACGGCAAGAAAAAGTAGTGCACATTTGCAAGAATCAACGATTCTCATTAATCAGATCCTTCGTGCTCGCTGACATCATCACTTTGGCGAATGGGTTTCGGTCACCCCACCCCCCCCTACAGCGATTGTTCTTCACAGGGTTATATAGGGGGGGGGGATCAGTGTTGTTGTTTATGCATTTGTAACTGAATGGAAAATCAGGGGTTGTGGAGTGAGCATTATATTTCTTTGTCTAAATCATCTGGCCAACATGCCCTGTGGCGAAACCCAGCCGCCACCTGGTCTGTAATTAATTCCTACTGTGCTTTCACATTGTTCTCTTCCCTCTCTGCTATCTGCTCTCTCTCTTCCAGAATGCTATTTGTTCATCTTGTGACACACATTCATGGATGATGAATGATGAAGGTGAGGAGAACAATTACCTGTGGCTTTCGTTTTGGCTCTTTCCGTTTGCGTTTTTGTTTGACTTCTTGGATGGCTTTGTGGCGCGAGCCACCAAACGACAATCGTTCATAGGGGCCGACTTGGATTCTCTCTCAGACATTGTACGAGATGCTGTTGGCCACATCTACTTTCATCTCCGTCATCTTCTTCCTTTCCTCTTGTGGCTTGTTGTTTTCTGTATGTAGTTAACTGGAACTTGTGTTAACAATAGGTATCGTTTGGGGTAGCTCCTGCAGTGTTTGGCTTCACTCTGGGCCTGCGTGGATTCTATGATTGCATGTGCCTCGTCTTCTTTGTGTGCTGTGGAATCTCAAGGTATACAAGAGAGAACAACTGTGCAGATGGGACCAAATCTTGACCATGAGGTGTGTCTGTGAGAGAGAGCAGAGAGAGAGCAGAGAGAATGTATAGTTAGGCACAGGCCTCATGACATAGTGACCGTGGGCGAGAGAGAAGAGAGAGCAGAGAGATTGCACATGCTTTGTCAAATTGGCCTTTGCTCAGTTTCTTTTTTGAGAAGGAGAAGAGAATTTGATGTAGTGTCTACTGCTGTAGTGAGGGATGAGTTGTGTGGTGTCTGTGCTGATGCCAATTTTTTTCTATTTTAGGTTAGCTCGTTTCAACGCCTCTCTTACTACTTTGTCTGACCCTTCCACGGTGAGTTGCTTCAACTTGACAATTCCAACTGGACTTAATATCTCATTGTGCCATGCTCCATCTCTCTGCCCGCAGATGCTAACAATTTCCCTCGCTCTCATGTGTGTATATCACAGGGTAAGGTAAGGTACTTTGAGGGAGCGCCGATTCCCACGAGCTGTGCACTGGTGGCTGGCCTTTGGTGGCTATACCGCACAGGACGGGCCGGTTGGATCACTTGGCGGTACTTGCCCGCAGCAGGTCTGACCTTCCATCCGCTCAGCATTCTCTATTTCGTGCAGGGCTGCCTCATGATCTCAACAATGCAGATACCCAAACTGTAGAGACAGAGAGAGTGTATGAAATAGTTTTTTGGTCATGTTTGTGTGTTGTTAGTCCTGTAATTGCACTGTTTGTTGTTAATAATGCCTTACTTGAAGACATCTGCTTATGCTGATGTTGAGCTTCCACATGTGTTGGTTGCTTTTGCTTGCCTTAAGAGGTGATGTTGAAATATTGTGGTGTGCACTCTTACATCATTCACTCCATTTCAAATGTCAGCCCAATGTGGGTTCTTGCTTTTAATGCACCGTCTTGAACATTCTAGTCTCGATACTGGGCAAATTTATTACACTCTGAACACAACAGACTATTATTCTAATTTGAAGTACTCTCTTATTGTTATTATTTAATTATTTTGGCCGCGTGCTGCTGGCTGCCTGCAGATCTCTTTTTTCCTCACCCTGAGCAACTTTCTTTTTGTCTTCTTGCCAACTTGTTCTGTTCTCTTCAGTCTAATCTCTATCTTAATATTCGTTTCACTGTCTTGCTCTGTTTGCTGAGTCTTGGCTGTCTGTCTGTCTGTTTTCTCTTTCACTCAAATTTGAATAATATCTCACAAAACACAATCAATCAATCAATAAATAAAACCTATATCCTGGGTCACAAAACACAATCAATAAATAAATAAATAGGTCTATGCAACAATTGGGTTTGTTTTGTTGTTGTTATCTTCTTGCTGCTTTTGTTGTCACTTGGGCTGATTCTGCTGCCTTTTTCACTTTAGTTATGTCCTCCTTCACTTGGTCTTTCCATTTGAGCTTCAACTTTTGGTACCTAATTAAATAAGACAACAAGAGCAACAACAAAAGGTGTTACGGTGTTAAGCGACAAGCACAAAACAAGAGCACTAAAGGTAACGATGCAGTGGGGTTGAAAGAAAGGCCACTGTTTCATACCATGAATACACGTCTTGCTGTTTTTGGATAAGGGCTTCAGGTTTTGAGAGGACGTCCAGTAGTGCTGGCAGTTCAGTTTCCCAGTTGTGGCGCACTATTGGCAGAGGGCAGTCATCACCGAATGGCACAAAGGCGTCATCATCCGTTCCTGCAAGTACACAAGTATTATTATACATGCATAATCATTTGCTTCAGCAGAGTGGGTTGATAGAGAGAGAGAGTAGAGCTATAGGCTTCGCATTAGTCATGGACCAAGAGAAAACAATAGAAGAAAAAGTGGGAGTGATTGCAAACCAGCCCAGGGTGTTTGATCAATGATTGGTATGGCTCCTGCTTCTAAAGCCTCATAAATGGTTGCAGTCTCTCTGTATCAATGGAAGGAGAAATAAGTGATACGTTATAACAGCAGTAAAACAGTGGCCACCCACCGGTTATTTCCTGCAGGCACAAGCACAATAGAGCTATCGAGCATCAGTCGACGATCCCTCCAAACATCAAAGTCTTCCTTCTTCAGCTGCTCAAAATCAGAAAAAATTAGAATAGTAAATACGACAGTAAATTTAAAATGCCATTGTTCTTTCACACTCTTGTGCATTAGAAATTAAGAAAGGATGAATTACTTTAGCCAAGAAGCATCGCCCGTCGTTGAGAGCAGCCTGGTAGAATTTTTCTCTTCTACTTGTGATGGTTCCAGTGAATGCGCAAAAATGAGTTCGTTCTGTTGGTGCACGGACAACAATGTTCCTAGAATCTATTGGACCAAAGCCTGTGCAACACACCATCTTTAATTAGCTTTTCAACTCCTCAATCAAAAGCAACATCCGTGAGAAAGAGAGCTTGCCTGTTCTCCAGCCCGCAGGCATCCATCTAGTGTTGGGATATTTCTCTTGCAGAGAAGTAGACCAGTGGGGCCTATACTCAAATATATTCAAAGAAATGTGGTCACAACGTTGTGTATATGCAGAGTGAGTGCAGAGAGGAGGTATGCATACCTGTACACAAAGTTAACAAGGGAATACCAGTCAAGGTCATTACAGGGCACAGGATTTCCGCGGCGGTAGTCAGGGTAGTGGTCTTCGCTGTGGACCACGCCGAGAACTGAGACGCCGAGCCAGCGAGCCTCGCGCAGGTACGCCGTAATGAACCTGTGGTCTCTGGACACCGGTGAACAGCCCTTCGTTTGTACTGCAGGCAACGAAAGGAATCACAAAAGAGCATGAGCATAAGGAAGGGAATTTGCACAACTTGTTCGTTGGTGGAATGAGCAGAGTTCGAGTGTGCAAAAGAAATGTGAGGCTAGAAGGAAACATAGGGTTTGTTTTGGGGGGGGGGAGATGAGAGGAGATGCAAGGGTTTAATTTAATGCTCGGGGGGGGGGCATTAATGAACACAATAACTTGCCTACAATGATGGAGTTGTTGCAGAATATGTTCTTGTGTGTGCCATCCTTCCACAATTGGCTCTTCTTCTCTTCTCGTTCCCGTTCGCCCTCCATCATGTCTCTTTTTCTCTTCACCTTGGTGGCCCTCTCCTCTTCGATTTCAAATTCTTGGTCCCCCTTCTCCAGGATTATGTTGATCTTTGTCTTGGGGTCCATCTGTCCAAACATTTCGAATTGAAGCCAGTCGTGAACGGTGAAGTCGGGCACCACCTTGCTCTCATCTAATACGATCAAATTGATCACATTATCGTCACCACGGACACAATATCGAAAGGGATCATTTGGATCGAAGGCCACGGCAGCTGTGTTGGAGTGGGAATCGCCTCGATTCCCATTCATTACCACCTGCAGAAGGGGATCTTTCTGCTTGTGGGGTCCAAAGAAGCCGATATAAAACATCATCAAGAGAATAAAGACAGGAATCGAAAATACAAACGTGTTGACGATTCCTTTCGTTCTGATTTCATAAATCAGCTGTCTGAGCTTTTGTGTGATGA
>MRZZ01000382.1:0-24297 GCA_002025285.1 Acanthamoeba comandoni | reverse complement strand
CGCGCGGAGGTTTGGTGGTGGTCCGGTGGTGGTGGTGGTGGCCTCGCCTGCCGAAGGTGAATGTCTCGGGCACCTTGCACGCGTACGTGCGGCCTCCTCCCGACAACAACTGCGCCGTAAAAGGATTCGTCGCTGCTGCTGCTGCCGTCGCCGTTGTTGTGGGGTCGCAGGTGGTCGTGTCATTGATATTAACAACAATATTAATATTGTCGTTGTTAAGATTAATATTATTATTGTTGGTGGTGGCCATCATCATCATGTCTGCCGCTTCGTTGGCTGGTTCTGTTTGAGGAAAAAAAAACAGAAATTAGAGAAGAGGTATTTGATGAAATTTGCTGTGAATTCACAAGAAAACAGTGGGACGGCAATGGTGGCTTCGTGACAGGGGGTATCGGTGAAATATGGTCCAAACACGCCATTGCACTTATTCTTCAAACTGTGCTGTTGAGAAGTGAATTCAACTCTGCTCTTTTCTTCTTCTTGCAAGAAGATGAAGTGGGCGTACAAGGTATTCGCTCTCTTGCTGTTGCTGATGGTCTCAGCAAACGCATGGGACTGTTATGAAACCTGGAGCAGATGTACAGGCTGGAGTTCACCAGCAACTGGATTACTGTGGCAAAGCTGTGAAACCCACTGCCAAGGCTGCTACAACAAGGCCGGTGGAAACTGCGTGCTGTCAGGGACCACTACGTGCATGGGAAAAAAGATCGAAGCTTATCAATGCCAATGCTATGGCCAGTGGTCTCGTCCAGCTTCAGAGAAGCCAAAATGCCTCATCTAAACTTGAAGAAATTTGGATTAGCTATGGAAATGACAATAAAATAGGACGGGTCTCTATTACGCACCACAGAATTAGGAAGGCTTACAAGCGCTCCATTGATGACGGGAACAGTTCTTGATGAACAGCTTCCGATCGAACTCAATGCTCGGATCGTGGTGAGGCTTGTAATAGTATAGTATGTGTGTGTGATGATGATGATGTGTAGTAGTGTGTGTCAACACACACACTCCCTCTCTGAGTTGAGCTGATGAACTACTGTGAAAAGCACTTCGCCTCCCCCCCCCCCCCCGGGGGGGGGTCACTCTCATTACACACACACACGCCGCCCAGAGAGAGGGAAAACCACACACACATCAAACTAGCAACTCTAAGGAGGAAGGAATATATATTACCGTCGTGGTGTCGTTCAACGTGGATGGAAGCAAGCACGCTTGTAGCCGCGTCCATCATCTCTATCGTTCTAAAAGAAAAAAAAGAAAGAAAGCGAGATGGGATGAGATGAGACGAATGGATGTTCAAATGAATGGATGCGGGCGGATGAACCTTTGTTCTTGTGAGGTGGTGGTGGTGTTGTATAGATTAGGCTTGGGCTTTGACTTTTTCCTCTTAGGCTTTCTTTGGTGGAAGTGGAACTCTGTTGTTGTTGTTGTGTGAAGGGGTAAGGCAAGAGAGTTACACTTCATCTTCTTCACGCACACACACAGGTTGGTCGGTTGCAACCCATTTCTCTTTTCTCTTTTCTCTTTGTTAACAGGTACGTTACATCAACATACCTTCAGGATATTGATGAAACCGCACAAGATGCTTCTTACGATCTCTGTCTCTTGCAAACTTTTGGTCGCATCCCTCCACCAGGCATTCATACTGAATGCATGAAAATGGTTCGAAAACGAAGGTTAGAGTTAAGTGCCATCTCTCCTTTCTTCCTTCCTTTCTTTCTTTCTTCTCTTGTGTGGCGAAAGAAGAAGAGATGAAGAGGAAGATGAAGTGGTGGTGGTTTACGTTTAATACCATTTTTTGTTTCTTTGCAAGAAGCAAGAAGAGGGAATCATGAGTCTCGAGCACATGCAACTCAAGCAGCCTTGACATGGGATATGCCCGCCCACAGGTACTGCACACCTTGCAAGAAAGATTTTGAGATTGGATTGCATTGATTCTTGATTGTTGAATGCTTGGCAACAACTGAAAAAAAGAGAAAGATTTTTAGAAAGATTTTACACAAACGTACATATCTGTGGGCACTGTTGTAGTGACTTTCCATTGCGGCCACTGAGGCGATCCACTTGTTGCATCCTTTGATGTGGCACTTGAATCTCTGCTCTTCGCTAGAATAGATGATCGAAATGAGATCAAGAATGAAATAAAAACTAATTTTATACAGAATGGCAAAGCGATTCGAAGATCGGTGTGGCTTGTTCAATGATATGAAAGTTGCCTGCCTGATTACTTGGTCAGGTTCTATTTGGATGGCACACTTCTTGGCCAAGAGCTCTCTTTCAAGGTTGCCCTAATTGCTTGTTCATGATTAGAATGCATGACAGAAAAGAGGAGACTCCAAAAAAGTCAATGAAAGCAGGTTTGCATATTTGCATGAGAGTGTCACCTCTTCCCAAAAAGCGTGATCTTCTGCAAATCTTCGCTTCACTCGGTTGCCTATTTCACCTGCATGCATGCATTGGGGGGGGGGGGAAAAAATACAATAATTGTAATGCCGATCTCAGAAGATTGCGTTTTAAACAAGAAAGATGACACTGAAACAACGTGATCACATTGTTGTGCACAACAAACGAACTAAGTTTACAAACCTTCAGTGACGCCAACAGCATGCATTTGTTCTTGTTCACTGCATTGAATTGGTTCGATCATACCAGACCCATCAAGCCTGGAAAAATCCTGCAATAAAATTGCAGTAAACAATTTAACAATCGTCCAACAATCGCACACAAATTATACAGAATAATCCAACAAAAATAATAAATAAAAAAACAAAAAAAACTTTCTTTGATCCATCACTGCCCCCCCCCAAATTCCAATTAAACAATCTGAATTTAATGCTCAGAGCCACATAGTTTGTGGACTTCCAAAGCTTTCTGCTGTGTTGCACCCCTTGGTGGGGTCATCTGATTACAATTACATAACATGTCTCAGCCCACTGCGCAGACGCAAGGTAACATCACAATTTGTGTCCGCAAGCACTTGGATTCATTAATGATTGACTTTATTTTGGGCTTTTTTGAACTCTGCTCAGAGTCGCAACAATTTAACAAGCTGCAAAAATACATTCGCGTTGTTTTGAACATCAAGGAGTCACCAGAGGAAAGACTAAAGGTGTGATTCCATTCTATCTTTCGCTCCCTCCTCTAATCGGCTCTGTGTTTTTGTGTGAAAACCACCAAAAGCCTGTTTTTATTGAGAGCCCTATCATTGATTGATTTCTCTTTTTTGTTTCAGGCTTGTGCTGGCTTAAGGGCATTTTTCAGGCGGCCAGAACACTTGGCACTTCTGTCAAAGTCCTTTGACAAGCTACTGCCCACACTAGAGCAGTTGCTGCGCGATAGAGTGCCAGAACTGAGAAGGAACACCACCAAGGTTTCACTTTTACTCTCCATCTCAAAACTGTATCTCTGTTATCACTCGATTTTGAGCACTTCTTCTTCTTTGCCAATTTCTACCTTCATCTCCTAATCAGTGATATAAATCAAACACTCTTAGGTGTTGGGTACTTTGGGTGCTGCACTAGGAGCTCGTCCCGAGGGCAGTTCATTTATTAGTTGGGTCTTTCAGAACTTGGAAAATCCCAAAAAGGACAATAGAGTGTTATATCTACGCATTCTGAAAGAGGTTTTCGTTTTCTTTTGTTCTTTTCTCTTTTGGCAAAAGATCTAACCTGTTTTCCCATTTGTCTGTAGTTCCTTGATGCAGCAGATAGAAAAGCAGTAGATCTCTATGCAGCCATGATAGTGATGAACATGCAAACGTTCTTGGAGAGCATCCAGCACTCAGAATTTCTTATTCCAACAGTTGAGATTTTTGTTTGTCTCACTCGCAACCACACGCATATCCTAAAAGCTCATTTCCAGGTAACGTGCTGTCAAGGGCTAGCTTATGCTATAGCATATATCATTATAGTCATTCCATTTGTTTATTATTTGATGTTTGGGTATCAGGACCTTGTGGACTTACTGGTTGGATGGGCTTTGGACACCACGCTTTCCACCAAGATTAGCAAAGCCATCACAGGTGTGCATCATAGCGTTACACCAGCTGTCCGAGATTGATTTTCTCATACTTTTTTTTCCCTCCATAGAGAGCTTTGTTCCTTTTCATCTTTTGTGGATAGGGCCAAATTTGGTATTTTCGTACGACCTGTTGGGCAAATTTTTAGTTGACATGGAGGCCTTGGGTGCCACAAGAGGCTTGCAAAAGCAACAAGTGAAGCACCTATTGCGGTTTTTAAGGTACTGGGTAGATGTTCTCTACAGGATGGCCAGATCTGCTTATATTGCAACAATGTAACTTGATCATACCTTTTTATATAGCTGCTTTACTGCTGTAGCAAGAGGAATCGGGGAACAATGCTTTGTTGGAGAAGTTGTACATGAATTCATTGATCGCCTTATTGAACTGTTTAAATTAGTTCACGAAAAGTTTTATCACAAGAAATGGCTTCCCCAAGGTACATCTTTCACATCTCTTGTCATTTGTCTTAAATTTGTTGTAATTTTGTTGTCTTTCTTTCTTCTGCAGCAACTGCGGCTTTAATTGTGTTTGCTCGTCTGTTGGGAGACTCATTTGCACCTCACTTTATGCCAACTCTTGAATTTATATTGTCTCATATCACTCCTTTACCAGACAATGCTGTACTCAGCAGACTCTGTGAACTGCTGCTACAGGTACAATACTTAAAGTCTTAGAAGATATATCATTATGTATCGGTAATGCTATTTTTCTGAGAATCACCCTTCTTTCAATAGTTGCTTCGAATGCAAGAGACTAGAATACCTGCATTACAGACCATAAATTTGCTATTTGGCCCTGCCTCTCCTTTTCCTCTACTACGGGCATCCTCTTCTCTCACACTGAGAAGTAACATAGGGCATCTATACGAACATTTCTTTCTTATACCGAGAGAGGATGCTGTCGAGTGTATACTTTCTCACACGACCCACGAAATGCAAAACCTCCTTAGGTCCCTCGTAAAAGCAAGCGATTCCAAAACATTCATTCCACACGAGAAATTGAAAGCTTCAAAACAAGATGGCTCATGTGAGCCCGATGCATATGAGGCATATACAAGCAGGGAGCTCACAGAGTGTTATCTTTATGACCTTTCCCTACTCAGTTTTGCAATATCACACGATAATGTCAAGCTCTCAAGTGCGCAGAAGGACAAGATAGTGCGTGCACTTGCTGAGCGTGACCCTATGTGCGATCCTGAAATTAAACACTTCCCTTTGCTGTTGTTGGGTCATTTGGCAGCATTACGGCATCTTACGGCTTCTCCCACGTATGTCTCATGCTTTGTTTTCAATTCTCTAGCTTATGCTTCTAATGATATAACGTTCTTTTCCCTTGATTCTAAACAGAGTGTCCTTAGGAAATGCAACGAAGAGAATCATCTGCACGACAATACTATCGGCACTTTCTGTCAAAAATTCAACCCAAATTCAGTTATTTGCCATTCAGTGGCTGGATGCCATCACCTCTCAGCTACACCCTGTACCGAATACAGGCACATCTGAACTGCCAGTCATAAACAAAGACTTTGTTAGCTCATTCTTTTCTCCACATTTTATGGGCACAAGCTCTTTAGCTTTGCTGAAAGCACTGTTAGAATTGGGTAAGTAGGTCATTCTTGCTTTACAGTTTCTTTTATTAAAGAGAATATTTGCAGCACAAAGTGGGGATGACAAAATAAGGTTTCAAGTTGTTCAGCTCTTGCAAAAGTTGTCCAGCAAAGATGTATTTTCTTCAAATCAACTGGAGCATATTGTGTATGCAGGAGCAACCAGGTACCAATAGTCATCATGAACATATTACGCTTGTCACCTTACTTTTTCATCTTGTTTTCTATTTTACCAGGCTTGGGGACTTCACTCCACATATTCGAAAATCTTATCTGGATTTACTGGCTGAGATAGGATATTCTGTACTTCTCAATAATGAGCCTTCACCTTTGCCGCACGATGACATCACAACTAAGGTTCCTCATCAGTGTTGCATTTGTTATTCATTTGAAGCACATCAAGCTAACTGCTAAAAATCTTACCAGAGAAAATTAATGTCTTTGGCTTCCTCTGGGATATTCCGTGCTCAGCATTTTCAACGTATGATGGCCTTCCTTTCTCAGAAAGGCCGAGAGACTCTCAGCGACTGGCTTGTGCGTATTTTTTATGCATGCCAAACTCCAAGTATCATGATAGACAATCAGAAACTTGCGCACAAGTGTCAGGTTCTGTTGGAAGAAGCGAATCACTCTGATGTGGTATCAACTTTTTGGGGCCTTTGGGAATGCGCTCGCTATTGCATCAATACACGGTTGAGAACTCCCTTTGGAGGCCCTATGCAAACCTTTGAGGCAATAGAGAAGCTACTCATTGCCTATGCAAGTGTTACTGGTGCATCGAGTACTCAACCTAATGCTTCGCAGCCCACAATGACCAAGCAATATCCCCTGAGGATGCTGCTTTTGTTTGCAGATCATTTGGAAAAGCAAATTTACAGTACCTTCGAGGGATGCATATCTATTGAGTATCGCCCAAGCAAGCATAGCATCGCATTCTTCCGTGCTAATAGGAAAGTCTGCACTGATTGGTATTCACGAATGAGGCAACCCCTCGTTTCAGCCAGTGCTATCTGCGATTCTTCAGCGGATATCATTAGACACTCCATGAAGAGATTGCTGGACCTGCGATTGATTGCTGCCAGGTTTGGTCGTAAAGACTAAGATGAAGTGCACTCTGACTAAAAGACTTTCTTGCTTGTTGCACAAAAGGACTACCGACATAACAAGACTAAGAAGGATATCACACGATTTAGAGAGCACTCTGATCAGTCTTACTTCTTCATTCATTCGTACACGAGAATCCGATGCCCTTGAAGGTAATGAGTTTTACGTTTATATTTATCTATTTGGACATCCTAACCATTGTAATCTGGAGTTCAGGTTTGGCCAGCTGGGTAAAAACTGTTGAGGGAGAATTACAACAACAAGTTTCAAGAGTAACTTCAACTGCTGGTGAAGGAGTGGATACACAGCAGGCGGTTGCAACTACACTGGTGCTCCCTGCATTGGCTCCATGGATGAAAGGTGCATTGCCTCAGTGCAAGGTGTGTTTCCATAAATTTCTACCAACTGTAGTCCTCTCGGCAGAAAGTCACCCATCATTTCTTTACCTCATTTTAGGGGTACTATGAAAAAGCAATTGAGGAATATAAGAAGGTTATGGGAAAGGATGAAGAAATTTTGTCCATCGAGCCAAGCAGCGTTAGTTTCATGGTTTCGCAGCTAACGCAATGCTATATCCAACTTGCTGACTGGACATCTTTGGAGCAATGGTTGCTCAAGCTCAAGGAATTTCAGAACAAGTTCGCGCAGCCAACTTTGCATAGGGCCTTACTGCTGCCAACTGATATCAACTTCGTTATGGCTCTCTCGAAATTTGACCAATCTGACTATGGAAGTGCTTCAGGTATTGTTATGTAAATCCAGTTACAGTGAACAGAGCTCGTTTTTTTATTTAGTGAAACTTGTCTGAAATGTGGTTTTGCTTTTTGTTAACAGCACATATGGAGCGAATCGACCGAACTAAGTTGATAACATCATCAGCTATTGGCCTGGATCCTGTTAAATGTCTGGAAGTCAGTGAACAATCCTTGCTTCGCGCTCTACTTGCCAGCAAGGTAACGCTCGAGATGGAAAGCCACTTTTCAAGTGTCATATTACAAATTTCTTATTTTTTGACTTGTGCAGGCCCTCTCTAATGCACCTTTGGAAGAAGGTGCACGGGGTGCAATAGAGCAACAGATGCGAGATGATGTGCTCTCTGCACGAAATGCAATAGAGGAATCTGTGCGTTCAGCTATACTAGATTCAGCTAAGAAGGCACACCCTTTCCTCGTCCAGCTGCATTCAATACAACTAATCGAAAAGGAACGTTTGAATGCGAAAAACTCAGGAACTATTCTGGATTCTCGGTATTTATTAATACTTACCACAGTATCTAATGAGTTTAAGGCGTTTTCTTATCCCTTATTGTATTATTCAGAACTACTTCAGTGTTTCCTTCTATGCTTGTCGGTCATCCCTCATCTTCTTTGGACCCTTTTATCCATGAGGCTGGCGTATGGAACAAAATCTTAAGAATGTGTCGTCACAAGAATGAAAGAGGAGAATTCAGCAACGAGAGTTTGGATAGACTATGCAACCGGCTAGCCAAGCTTGCCAGGAAGCAATACAATTATGAATTAGCTTATAGAGTTCTTAGCTTTCGTACTTCTGATCAAGTAAATCACACGACTTCTGGCCTTCATGCATTATTCGAGGTATTGTGTCTCCTTTCCTGCTTAGCTTATTTGAAATATTAAACATTGAATTTAAAGGTGGCCAAGCTACTGCATGCGCAAGACAAGAAAACAGAGGCAGTTATTCGTTTGTGGGAGCTCACGCGTGTGCAAATGAGAGAACCGAGAGCTACAGGAGGAGACATATTTGCTTCAAAAGTTTTTCTGAAATTAGCCAACTGGTATGATTTAATAGGCTTTCCTATTGTTCCACGAATCCTCATCTTCAGTCTTGTTCACATTCATAGGCTCCATCAGGATCGTGGGTCTGTTGATGCCTCAGCACTTCAATCACAGATGATACTCAAGGCCTCTACATCACAAGTACTGTTATAACAATCACACAAGCAAACCAACCATATCATTAAATTTTATCTATTATTCTGTAGGGACCAGGAAAAGGCGATACGGACTTGGAAGCCCTGTCTGGGGCTTGCTTAGAGCAGGCTACCAGCAAAGACCCGCTACATGCTGAGGTTCCTCGCTCCCAAAAGTCCACGTTTTGCATATCTTTCATATTAATTGTGTGGTCTCTTCATTATTGAAGGCATGGTTCCGCTATGGTACATGGTGCTACAGGCACGGTCACAGAGAGCTTGAAACCTTAGAGGGACATGTTGAGCTGACGAGAGAGGAACTATATAAGATCACTGCTATTATATCTCGGTGCGATGATCTCCACCATCTCAATAACCAAGATCAACAGCAAGTTGTTGAGGTATTTGCACCTTCTTTTTTGTTGTAGCTTATATTTTGTGTTAACCGGCTACGAGCTAAACACATTTTTATCTTAACAGAAAATTGGGTCAGTGTTTAGCTCATTCTTACAAAAATCAATAAGTGAACAGAAGCACGGCTACAAGAACGAAGTTAAGGACATGCTCCATGAAATTTGCCCATGGGCCACTGCTGCTATTATCGACGAACGTACGTTTAGCCTGTGGCAAGTGAGGGAAGATAGAGACGTGTGATTTGTCGCAAGTTGTTCTGGCAAGATGATTAATATTGTTATACATTTAAGTCATTGGAGCATGGAGTGGAGTACAAGCAAGGGTACTCAAATATTACATAACGGCTGTGCGGTCCTACGCGCGCTTCCTTCATCTCCGCTTCTCTGATACTCATGAGAAAGTCTTTCTACGGTACATTTCTAATGTCATTTTGATATCATGTTTTCTCTTCAATCGATTAATTTACAATTGGTTACTCAAAATGCAGAGAGAGAGAATATCATCTTGGCAGCGCTCATGCCTACAAGAGGCGCTATGGAGAGGGTATAACCGCAACACTACGACTGCTACGTCTGCTCGTGAAGTATGGGCACGCTCTCGATGAGTCTCTTGTTGAAGCCCTTCGCCAAACACCTCCTGCTCCTTGGAAACAGATAGCCCCACAGGCAATTCAATGATCTTTTCTAATTTCGTTTCTGCTCGGTTCAGTTTAAACCCCTTTCTTATGGTGGTCCTGGTGGGTGCGTTACGTAGTTATTTGCACGATTAGGCCATCCAGATCCCTGGGTGGGCGATCAGGTGCAGGCTCTGGTAGCTCGTATTGGAGATTACTTTCCTCATATAATAGTATACCCGGCTGTAGTTGGACTGGCCTCAGCCACTTCTGAGAAAGAGCTGAAGCTATATCAAGGTAAACTTTTTCTCACAATAGAAGTTTGATACTCAGTTCTCACTGTTATTTAAATTAGACATTGTAGGGAGACTGAGAGTTCGCAATGAGCAGCTTGTGGATGAGGTCACACAGATGGTAGCTGAGTTGACTCGCATTACAATACTGTGGGAAGAGGAGTGGATTGTTGCACTACAAATGGTAGTACTACTTCATAAAGCCTGTGCTATCTTTTCAAATTAACCAATATCCCTCTTTTAGCTACAATCTGATGTCAGCTCGCGCATAAGAAAATTGAAAGAAGAAATTGCTCGTGTCAGAGAAAACGACCGTTTGGGGGAAGTCGAGAAGCTTCGTATCATTGAAGATAAGTACAATGTGATAATGCAACCTGCCGTTGTCCAACTTGAACGCCTTATTACCACCACCATTGGTGCAACACCTCGCACTCCACACGAAAAGAACTTTCAAAAAACATTTGCACAAGGTGAAGAAAGTTCTTGTTTGTTCATGAAGTTATTCCTTCCCAAACTTAGCGGATTGGTCCATTTACTAATTCTCATCTTGGATGGCAGCATTTGAGAAGGCTTTGGATACCTTCCGCTCACCTTCTGACCCTTCAGATCCTGAAGCTGCCTGGCAACCCTGGAAAGAGGTTCTCTTCTCTCCCTCTCGGAACCACTTAGTGAACATAAGCGCCCATGGCCACTATATGCCAGGGGCTATATGGCTAACCCAACATCTCTCTGCTCTCTCTCGTGGCCGTCTTGGTGTATGACTCACGGAACACTTTATTATAATTGAATAGCTCTACAATCAATTGAGGCAGTTCTTGAAGCCAAATTTGAACATGCGTGATATAAGCCCTGTACTGGCCTCCACCAATTCATCTATTATCTGCATTCCTGGTTTACACAACGTAACGTCTCCTCCAATAGCTTCAAGTATACCCATTGTTATGCTTTGACTTTATTTACGAGATTATTGTGCAGGAGGATGAGCGTAAAGGTGTTGTAACTATCCAATCGTGGGAACCTTTAGTATCTATACTCCCTACGAAAACTAAACCCAAAAAATTGAAGCTTGTTGGCTCTGACGGGAAAAAGTATGCCTATCTCCTTAAAGGCCGGGAAGATTTGGTACGTATCGTTAAATGTTCAGCCAATATGTTAAACAGTTAACTAATGGTGAAAATTTCTTTACAGCATCTGGACGAGAGAATAATGCAGTTTCTAGATATTGTAAACCAACAGCTCAGAAGCGATAAACAGAGTTTCAGCAGAGGACTCAGGGTAATTATAATTTTTCTCAGTATCTCTTGTAATTACTGTGGTATTAAGATTTGCGTGTTATTCATTAGGCACGCAACTACGCAGTAATTCCGCTGAGCAAGCGTTCAGGCCTAATTCAATGGGTGGAAGGGGCACTCCCATTATTTACTCCATACAAACAATGGCAGTTGCGTCTCAAAGCCCAGCAACCAGGCATGTCTTTTATTCCAAATTGCAGCAATACTTTCTCTAGATACACTCTGATATCGCCAAACAACTGCAGAGCACCCCCTTTTGAAACCCATTGAGATGTTTTATGCCAAAGTGATACCTGCATTGAAGGAGAGAGGAATAGCAAACGTTGTGTCTCGTCGAGATTGGCCTCAAGAAGTTCTGCGACAAGTCTTCCTTCAGCTAGTACAAGAAACACCTCGTTGGATATTATCAAAGGAGCTCTGGTGTGCTAGCAGCTGCCCTAGTGAGTGGTGGCAGAAAACTTGCGTCTACAACAGGTACGCATGGTCCATATCTTACATGTTTTTGAAACTGCTTACTTTTGCCAATGTTTTCCGAAATGGAAATATAGGTCAGTGGCAGTTATGTCAATGGTGGGCTATATCATTGGATTAGGAGATCGTCACTTGGATAACATTTTGTTAGACTATGCTACAGGAGAAGTCATACACATTGACTACAGTACTGACCACTCTTCACTGCCACAGCATTCTTTACGCGTTTCAGCAAAATAACTAATCTTATCTTGTGGTCACGATAAGATGTTTGCTTTGAAAAAGGTCATAAGCTGAAGGTACCAGAACGTGTGCCATTCCGTTTGACACAGAATATGACAGAAGCTCTGGGACTCACATCAACAGAGGGCATGTTTCGTATTGCCTGTGAGCATACTCTTGCTGTCATGCGAAAGTGAGTATTACGCACTAAGCAGCTTAGTCATTACTAGTTTAACAATATCCCCTTATCAGGAACAAAGAAACACTGCTTACTCTATTGGAAGCCTTTGTCTATGATCCTCTTGTTGATTGGACAGCAGACAGGTTATTTCTCCCTCATAAGCTGAGAAATGACCAACCACATAAACCTAATTTTGATATGTTGAAATTAGAGCTGATGATGCAGAGCGAAAGAATATGGAACTTAGTGTAGGGCTTCGGTTGCTCGCTTCTCGTATTGAAGAGATGAAGAGTGTACTCACAGTAAGTGTATTTGGTTATATTCTCTTTGTCTTTCTAACAAAGTATTCACTCTACAGGAACATAAGGAATCTTTGGTTTCATCTTTGTCAGTTTTGGGGCCCAGCCTTCTTAATTTCTGTATTTGGAAAAATGATGTGTCCAGCCTTAATTCTCAGATACGTGAAGCACTGGCATCCCGTGCCACTCTTCAACAAGACCTTGCTCTGATTGCAACGCAGGAGGCACAGGTATAAATGTAAAACGAACAAATGAAATGATAACGATCTTAACGTATTTACTTTTCTACGCTTAGATACGGGGCCCCTATGACCACAAAGTGAAAGAAGAAAAAGAACTTGCACAAGAGAGTGCTAAGCACAAGATTGTTTTGCAAAAAGCTCAACAAGAGGCTCTAGTGTATTTGGAAAGATATACCAAAACTGAGAAAGCGATTAAAGTAAGTCAGGCCATGATAAATTTACATAAGCAACCTAAATGAGAATATTTTATTTTACAGGGAACAGTGATTGCCTCATTACAATCGTTGGCAAAGGACACCAATTTTCATAGCAATGTGTTGGAGCAAGGCGTTCAGCTTGCATCTGCTAGCTCTGCTGAGGTGCACAATATTTGCGAACAGTGCACAGAAACAGAAAATAGGATGAGATCACTGCTGCAAGCTCAGAATTGTTTGGTTGGTTTTGCATTGGTCCGCCTCTCAAACTACCGTGACGCACTTATGCCACTTCCACCAGAGTACTACAAAACAACAAAATGCGACCAATGGAACCACCTACTCACGCGACTCATACAAGATCCTACTCCAGATGTCCTAAGCCGTGCATGGTCGCTTCCCTTCACCTTTTATACCTGCTAGTTTAAACTTACCTCGCTTTATGTATCATTACAGTCAATGCTTAGCTCCAGTCTCACTATCGGAGAGTGATGCTCAATCTGCTCGCAATCACGAGCAAATGCTGATCAACAAGGTAAATTCACATCGCAATTAATGATTATTTTTGTTGTATGCTTCTCTGAATTCTCCAATATCTTCAGATCAAACAGCGAGAACATCAGTTAGAAGAGCTACAGAAGACATGTCCCCATGATATTGATTTACTACAGACTGCCGAGTCTGCAGCTCGTCAAGCACTACTCGAATTTGTCGAGACTGTAAATAGACGTGAAGGCGAACAAAAATTAACCACCAAGAAGGAAATGCAACGGACCACAGGAATAGCAGGCACACTTTCGTCTCATTTAGCGGGTCTCTCGATTCTTGCTGAAAGTTTGCATGTGCTTGAGACACTTCCCCTTCCGACCAGCATTAGCACAGTAGATCTTTTCAGCACTGTGGATATGGAGGCAGAAAAGGTTATTTATACGGTTTCAACACTGAGAGACTTTTGGGAAGGCACCAGCAATACCATAGCAACAGACATATCAAAAGATTTGCTGTTCCTTTCCCAAGATATATTAACACAGCTGCAGATTTTCATTTCAAGCTTTGTACATCCTATGAGCTTTGAAATGTTCAAGTCTATCCGGTCTGGTGACTCAACGTACGTATTCTATGAAATACTGATGAATCAGCTCCTACTCTCTCTCTCTCTCTTACATGTATTTCTCTGTAAACAAAAGGGTCAAGGAAGCCATAACTGGCTTATCTCATCTTACACTGAAACTGGCCGAGTATGAAGAATTGTCCAGAGCTATTTGTCAAAGGCGCAGCGCTCACACCAATCTCATCGCAAATTATCACAAGGATGTTGATTGCATTGTCCATCGCATTGATGAACTTGGGCAACAAAATGGGTATTTACAAGCTCCGCTAACCCTTTTTACAGCCAGTACTTATCATGATGACATCCTTTTAGAGATAATTTAAGTTGGGAAGAAGCAGAGGAGGTGGCCACAGAACAGGAAGAAGAAAGAGAAAAATTAGAAGCCCTTCGTAAGGCCTGGGACGAGAGGGAAAGGACCCTTGCTCGTATTCAACACGACATTTCCCTTGTAGATAAAGAAATCTCCTTGCTGGTATGACATCGTGTGCTGTTCTCTCCCCTTTTTTTCCTGGTGCAGACTCTAACGAATATGAAATGAAGGAGGAAAGATTTGAAAAGCTGCTGTCTGTAGACAACAGTGGAAGAGAGGCTGATGTAAATAATGGCAAGCTGATCTTAATAGCTTTTAACAAACTATTTCAAGGATTGCAGGAGAAAGACTCTAAGCTACAGGTAAGAATTATTGTATCTTCCTGTTCTTGATGACTAATTTGTTGTTTTTGCTGGTAGAACATGATGCAACAACATGCAGTAGACATAGAAAGTCAGCAACTCCAGGCAACAACAAGAACGAACACAAAATCTCTCTTCCTCTCTGAAAAAATCAGAGTAACCCTTTGACACCATTAACTTTTTTGTTTTGTCAACTTTTTTAATGCCATTATACCTATCTTAAGGTTATGGACTCGGTGTTTAGTGCTTGCAGTGGCGCCAACAGTATAGAATATTACCTTGAAAATGCTCTTCTATTTATCAGGTTTCGAAAACACTCCAGAAACTGCCAGCGGCATGATGATATTTATTAAACCAATATGTTATGCAGAGGTTTTGTTGATAAGTATATAAGCCAAGTATTTTTGCCCACACTGCGTTACTTGGTGGGTCGATTTGTGCGTGTGCACCTCAACACGCTCCCCAAAGAGACGTGCCCAAGTTCCCTAAAGGTATTTTTAAATGTGATGCTTCTTTTCGAGGTGAATTTGTCTGCCACCACTCAATATTTGAATGTATTACACAGAGCGAGATCTTGATCTCTGCTGTGGCTCAGAGGATTGAGCATAGCCCCCAAAGAGAATGCATTAGTCAGATCTATCAACTATTCTGTCAAGCTATTTCTGCCCACAATTTCACTAGAGCTGCACACAAGGTGACCTAAATGAGCCTTGACCAGAAAATGATTTTATGCTCACATCTGTGTGGCTTCTGCAGGCAAGTAGAGAGCGTGATTTAGTTATCTTGCAGTCTGAGTGCTTCCTTGAGAATTTAAGTAAGGAGCTCACACGCTTCCGTTGGATAAATGAGAACGCCCTATTGTTATCAGCCCCCCCTCCTGTGCCATCTACTGTGCCATCTCCATCCCAGCCTATCATGCCCAGCACCATTACTTCTCGTTCTCAGGTATTTCTGTACAAAAAAAATGTTTCTTAGCAATGTACTTACTGTCCTATTTTTTGAAATAGTTGTTGGCGGATATTCGTGAAATTTGCCAGCTACTGGAGGGATTGGAGGACTCCCTTCAAGCCTGCGAACGAGCTTATGCTGTTCTGGAAAACGATCTCAGTCAACGCCTTCCTAAACTTACAAATTCTCAGACACAGGTTCTGCATTTTCAAGAGAGTTTACACCAAAGGCGCCAAAATTTTGCCAGCTTGTCGGATCAGGTTTGCCTTATATTGTGTTATATATAATTGTGCCATGTTTCTAATGCTGTTGTTAACAGCGTAACCAATTGGTGAAGTTATGCAAGTCAGTACTGGAGCTGGAAAGTGGGCGGGATGAGCTTCCTGAATCTTTGCGTTCCAAGCACACCCCACTTCTTTCCTACTACAGCAAGATTGTACTTAGCCTTCATGCGTACAGGTAACAGTAGTCCTTCCCTCATTCTTCTCTTTCTTCTATTTCTTGCTGTACCACTGAAGGCATGTATTTACACCAACAGGCAAGAATTGGGACAAACTTATTCAACTCTGAAGAATCTCGCAGCTGAGAGAAAAGAGAAGACAATACGCCAATCAGAATTAGCCACTCAACTGCAACATCTCCAAAGCAAGCTCCGCTCGATTGAGCACAAAGTACGGCCCTTGCTTTCTTCTCGTTAAAAGTATTGTAGCTTGCCTTACAATTCAGTGTCTCATGTTATTGAAGGGGACTACATACAAGCAGCAGGTGGCTGCTGATCTCTCAGAGGTCGAGCGTAGTGCTCGCTCTCAATACGCTAGCGAGGTCATGTCGCTGCTTTCAACTGCTGTCAAGACCACAGAAGCATCTGAGCATCTCCATGATATCCATGCTATTGCTCAGGTTCGATTCTGATTTGATAAATGCCTGTATAATTTGAATGGCTAATATTTTTGCATTTCAGTCTCTGCTTTCAAACCAGACAGCCTTCAATGAAGAGGTAAGAGGAACTCCTTATTATGATCTGTAAATTACTTACATCTTTGTTCTAGATCTCTCTCTTCGTGCAAAATGTATCAACCTTGATTGACGATAAGGCCCCTCCCCGACTTTTGCCAGCTGATGGCATTCAGGTATGAGCTCAATTTTTAGCTTCTCTCTTAGATCTACTTTCTCTACTCTCTCACACATTCACCAACTAACATGATGTAAATATACAGTCGTTGGTGGCGGATTTTGTACTAGGAGCGGAGTATATCTATGAGCAACTTATGATTTTAGCACAAGAGTGCAGAGCACAAGCAAGCAAGCAATGTGAAGAACCACATGAAAACGGTAGTAATACCACAATGGCTTAGAGCAACTTGCGCCACCAGTACAGATTATTTATTTCTTGTATAAAAATAGGAAATGAGAAGGGGCAAGAGGGCGTAGCCATTGACGCCAATGGTCCTAGTGAGCCAAACGAAGATAAAGAAGAAATAACTAATGAAACTAAAAGTGTGGATAATGGTGATACAGCGGTTAAGGAACCGCCTAAACCGTTGTATAAAGAACAGCAACCGGTGAGTAGCTCTGCATGCAGCAAGATATTGTGATGTAAATATTGATTAGAGATGGCAATTCACAAATGTCTTCATTGTATGCATATTTCAATAGGACGAAGAAGGCGAGGAGGAGTCACCTGAAGAGGATGAAGAAGAAGAGGAAGACAAAATCGAGCAACAGCAACAGCAGAAACGCGCACTATATTTTTCTTGTGAATCTCTTGTGCAAAAACAAAAGCTTCTGTTTAGTCCTGTAGGCTGTACAGATGTTACAACTGCACATCCCGTAGCTACAACTGCAATACAGCTTGATGGTTCTCAACAGCAGCAGCTGCAAGTCATACAAGTTGGAGCGCAAGATGCTTCTGGTATGCTCCCTTTCTTTCATTTCATGTTACATAACGAACGGATTGTGTTGGTTTGTTATTTCTTTCCACAGTACAGTCTTATTTTGTATTCGTTTTTTAAAAGGCAAAGCAGCAGTGGGCACTCGTGGAGGACTGAGGGAACAGGAACGCAATGTGTACGCGGTGCAGGTGCTTAAGCGTGTCAAGGCTAAGCTAGAGGGGCGTGACCATCAGCTAAGTGATGGCCAACAACACTTCCCTCCTGAAGCATCTTTGAAGCTTACAATACAGCAACAGGTACCCTCTAATGAAGGGAGAACAACATTAAACATTAGAACATAACATCAATATTTATTAATTTATTTATCGTTTTAATAATACCTAAGGTGGACATGACAATCCAGCAAGCAACAAATGCAGATAATTTGAGCAAGATGTATGAGGGGTGGACTTCATGGATCTAACTTTGGTATGCTGCTTACCTCTTCTCTATCTCTCTAACAACAAACTGACCTCTTGTAACTGCAATTTCTCTCTCCTCTCTGCTCATAGTGAGTAGAATGTGGTGTTATCACTCCAGCCCCCCTCAGTTTTACAATGGCCTCGTACTAACACCAGCCAGTGGCACAATGAAGAGATGGACAAAAGGTGGAAAGAAGGAAGGAGTGCGAACACTAAAAAAAACAACACTATGGTGAGAAGAATCAGGGGGAGGCTGTGCAACACAATGACGACAATGATAATATGATGTTTTGAGATGCTTGATGATTGATGATGACAGTAGCGTGTTGTGTGGTCTGGACACAGTGGCCAACCCCCCCGAGACAAACTTCTCTTGGCATTTGCTTTCTGTTGTGATGATGAGTGATGATGTGCCCACTTCTGTGTGGCAGCCCTTGAGCGCTGTCTCTAGAACTGATGGTGTGGCAGCCCTTTGAGAATTGCTGCTGGCCATGTGCGGTGCCATTCATTCATTCATCTGTGTGAGAGAGGGCTACCACCACCAAATACCAAATAATAAGAATAATAAATCCTTTTTTGTTGTTGTTAAGTTTTTCTTTGATGCCAGGACACAAAGAGATGGAATGAATTAATTGTTTCAGTGTGGCAATGTTGCATACAGCAGTGATTTTAGCCATAGCAATGAGGAGATGCTCAGATGGCTGTATGGCTACCTGCCCAGAGTGACCCTGCTCACTGCATGGCTCAAGGAAGGCAACTACAAGGTCACCTATGACTGGACCACCAACACAAAACAGCACTATTGACACAAATCATCTCTTATATGAAGGCTTGAATGTGTGTTTATTTTGTGCTTGCAACCAACATGATACCAATCTTACTTAATATAACATAAATTTTAAACATTTGATATCTAGTTAGTAATCATAATATATCATAATTTAATTTTATATTGAGATCACTTTGCCCTTTCTTTAAACGTCGACATTCCTTGATTCCCTTAAGGAGGTCGGCCATTCTTTGAACTCTCAAACTAATAATTACATGTTCACTGAGGGCAGACACACATAAATAGAAGATGATTCATCTTTTATGCAATCAACAACAAGGAACAAGTCGTGGCTTACTGATACACACTTAACATTTCCAATTAGACCAACACAGGACAAAGAAACATCAGCTTACTGATATGATGATGATGCATTCCAACAACAACAACTGCAACAACAAGAATGACCTGGTGAAGTTTAAGGTGTTCTTGAAGAAAGAAGAGCAGAACGAAAAGAGACCAAGGAGTAAGATCATCTCTCTTTCCAAGCAGTCCCTCTCGTTTGCTCACCTGGAGGCCCAGATTGTTGAGCATTTCCAAGTGAAGCATGACCAAAGGGTCATTGTGTGCTACCAAGATGAAGAGGACGACCAGGTCACCATATCTTCAGATGAGGAGCTACTAGGAGCCATCAGTGCATTTGCCAACAAGCGTGCAGTGTGTCTACTTGCTACTCTTATGACAAACTGCACTTCTTCACTGGGCTGTAAAGCTAGCACAAGTTCTGCAGCTGATGTAGTGGTGTGCTACTTCGATGGTGTAAACGTTGGAGGGAGTTTCTGTGCGTGAAACTGTGTGTATTTATTTGTGTATTCAAACTATAAATAAAAAGAGCTTTTCTTGCTGTTTGATTCACGCGCTGTGTGTCTTGTACCAAAAAACTGGAAAAACAACAACAATAAAACAAACTATTCAAAAACATAGAAAAAGGAAATAATTGAATATTTAAGAGGGCGGCGTCGAGGCTGTGATTGGTGCAGGCTGCTCGAATTTGAATTCTTGGCCTGTGACCAATCCAAACTTGTAAAAATGGCGGGAAAGGGCTTGTACGCACTTCAGTGTGAAGACCAAGTCTTCACGCTATGGTACAGTGCGTACCGCTACACTCTCCCCCACTAAGGAAAAAGTCCTACCAAGACTTGTCCTTACCTTTGTCCTCGTCCGCGGCCTTGTTGGGATGTCTGATGGCGCATTGAGCTTGTCTATCCGCCAGCTCCTGAATCAGTAGGGTGCGCTCCTCCTGCGTGAAGCTGGTCTCTTTGTCAAGTAGGGGTGGCGCATCTGGACCCTTGAGCTTGAAGTGCAGGAACTCGTCAATGAGCAAGAGATCCTTAATCTCCTCAAGCTGCCTCCACTCTCCTGCGTGGCTTCTGTGGTTGGTGAAACAGCAGAAAAATTCCTCAGTGCCATCTTGAATGCGCATCCTCACGATTCTGTTGATTGCGTTGGCATTGAGTGTATGGTGCTGTCTGAGCTCAGCAGGGTTCCCATTGTCTTCAACGCTTGGGTCTTCCTGGTCTCCGCAAACTTGAAGTTTTTTTAGACGCTGAATGTTGACATGTTGTTGGTTGTTGGAATTGAAGATGTTAGCGATCTGGTATACTCCATTCCCCAGGTCCTTGATGACACGGTACAGTCCTTTCCAATGCTGCGCAAGCTTTGCTTTCCTCTCCTGTTTAACAATTTCAACACGTAAATAAACCAGTTCACCTGCATTGAATTGTGTTGGGGTCAATCCTCTGTCAGCATATTCTTTTTGTCTTTGTTGGGCTTGCTTGATGTTGTCCTCAGCAAGCTTCTGGGAGGCTTCCAACTTGATAACCAGATTGTTTTTGAAGTCCTCAAGGGTCCACTTGTGTTCCTTGGGGAAGAGTCCAACCTGGGAGGGAAACTTGGGGTCTCTTCCATATGTCAAGTAAAAGGGGGTCTCGCCTGTGCTTTCTTGAGGCATCACACGATAGGCCCAGGTAACGGCTGGTAACCAGTTGTCCCAGTCCCTCTGCGTTGGTTTCACAACTTTGGATAGCATGTCCACAATCGTGTGGTTAAAATGTTCCACAAGTCCATTGGTTTGGGGGTGATATGTGGTCATAAAGTCTTTCTTCACCCCTAGGAAGCGGGTTACCTGTTTGAGCAGTTTGCCAGTGAACTGCTTTCCACAGTCTGAAAGTAGGATCTCAGGCGCTCCATGGTGGCAAATGATGCAATCAATGAAGAACTTGGCCACCATGGATGCCTTGACATCAGGTAGAGGTGCAACTTTGGGCCACTTGGTGAAGTAATCCATCATAACAAGTATGTACACATTACCTTGTGGTGTTCTGGGTAGGGGTCTAATGATATCAATTCCCACACAATGTAGGGGCTGTCCAACTTGAATCAGTTGTAGGGGGGCCCTGTTTGGCTTAAGTGGCTTTGACCTACCTTGACAGATCCAGCAGGTGGCCACCCATTCTGCAGTATTGCAGTACATAGCAGGCCACCAGTAGAGGGATTGCAATTTCTTAAACATAGCATTGTGTCCCATATGTCCAGCTAGTTTATCATTGTGAAATTCCTCCAACAGCTCTTTCCTCAGTGAGCACAGGACGACCAGCTGAAGCCTTATGTCATTGCATTGGTCACTTCATTCTGGCGTCCACTGTCTGTAGAGGCATCCATCCCTCAGTTGCATGCATTCAGCTGCAGCATTAATCCAAATGGCTCACATTGGGTCCTTAGGGACAGTGCCATTCCAAAGAAAAAGCATCAAATCGCGGCACTCTTCATCCTCCCATTGCTTAAGGGTGAATTGCTTCTGTTTGGCCATGGTGTTGACAGCACCTTCAGAGATCTTGGTCCACAGTTCATCAATTGCTAAAGGGGTCACATCAATGAGCAGCTCCTTGGGTTCCACCTAAATTGAATTCGTAGGGCCTTGCTGAGATTCAGGTCCACTCAAGCCAATCTCAGCACAATCTTTTTTATAAAACTCAGGTTCTCCATCTATACTTCCACTCGTAGAGGGTTCAAGGTCTGACTTCAACTCTCCACCATCTAAATCAATATTTTCCAATAAACTTGAGTTCAAATCCAAACATTCGTTCTCCACATCATGAGCCTGTGCTTCATTAGTTGTGGCCAGAGCACTGTTCTCCTCTTGCTTCTTCTTGCTCTCCTCAGCTTCACAAAGTAGGCAGGTCTGCTGGCACATGACTCTGATCTTTGGTTCAGTGCTCAAGCATGCCATGCCACATGCTATCTTGCACTCATCCACAACTGGGGCTCTAGTCATCACATCAGCATTTGAATGCTTGGCTCCTTGCCAATAGGACATCTCATACTGATATTCCTGGAGACAGAGTGCCCATCTGGCAAGCCTGCTCAAAGGGTCCTTCAAATTGAGCAACCATAGCAAAGCACTATGGTCAGTCACTAATTTAAAGGGCCTGCCATGCAAGTAAGGTTGAAATGCTTTGATCCACATGACCACAGCAAGGCATTCCCTTTCAGAGGTGCTGTACCATGTCTCCACTCCCTGTAGTGTCTTACTAGCATAAGACACTATGTGTTTCGCACTGGTGTCATCCTCCTGGGTGAGCACCACCCTGATTGCCACACCAGAAGCATCAGTGTGCAAAATAAACAGTTTCTTAAAATCAGGGTAGGCAAGGATAGGGGTACTTTGTAAGCGTCACTTGAGCTCCTCAAAGGCAGCATTGCACTGGTTGTTCCAAGGCAAAGGGCCACAATGCTTGGTGCTTGTTAGGGCACTCAAGGGTCATGTTATCTCAGCAAAGCACTCCACAAAGCATCTGTAATAGCCACACAGTCCCAAAAATCGTTGTAGTTCCCTGACATTAGTTGGTCGTCGCATGTTCTTGACAGCTTCCACTTTAGCATCATCCACTTGCACACTATCTGAGGTCACAATGTGTCCAAGGAACAATAACACTTGGCAGCAAAATTGGCACTTCCTCAGTTTGACAGCCATCCCAATGCTATCCAAACATTTCAGCACTGTTTCCAAGTCATTAAGATGTTGGTCAAATGTGGGTGAATAGATGATGATATCATCTATGTACACCATACACATCTGCCAGGAGATCCCCATCAGGATCACATCCATCACACATTAGAAGGCTACTGGGGCATTGGTGAGGCCAAATGGCATCACTGTGTACTCCCAGTTGCCATCCCACAATGTAAACGCAGTCTTAGGGATGTCTTGCTCCGCAATCTTCAGCTGGTGATATCCTGAGGCCATGTCCAAGGTTGAAAAATACTTGGCCTTTCCTAGCTGGTCAATCATATCATCAATGCATGGTAAAGGGTACACATCCTTATATGTGACAGCATTCAGAAGCCTGTAGTCCACACAGAATTTGGTCATGCCATCCTTTTTCTTCACAAGGACAATCCTCAAGGCCCAAGGGCTGTTCAATGGCCTAATATATCCATTAGCTCACAGACTGTCTATCTCATGGCACACAGTTTGTCACTCTGCCTGTGAGATCCTGTATAGCAGCTGTCGAATCAGTGGGCTATCCCCTGTGTCAATATTAACCTCAGGCACTTTTTCATTCACAGTACAATGCAACTGGTGAACAAAAAGGTGTTGATACCTTAAGACAAGCTTCCTGAGCTCTTGCACCTGGTGAGCATGCAATATGGGATTGCAGTGGCTGAGAGACTCCTCGATATTGATTGCAGAAACTCCACCTTACAGATCCTCCTGTCCCTTGGCATGGCTGCTCCCATCAGACTGACTTGCATCAGTCACTATCATTACAATACAGGATGACTCTAACAATTCCACCATGGCTACCAGCTGTCCTTTCTACAGCTGCACATCCTGATCCAAACAGTTCGTCAGGAGCACCTCCATAGCTTCCATGCTTGCAAAGGGCACTTGTTGCAAGCAATGTCTCATCAACAATTGTCAGTTTCATCTAAATGATCACAGCATCAGTATAACTCACTGACCAGCAAGTCTCATTTCATTGTCCAAATGCACTTGCACAAAGAGGGCTATCCTTGCAGGCAAGATTGTATCATTTTTCACTCTAATTTTTTCAATGGTGCCATCTTCCATGATAGCGATGGACACTTTAACATCATTTTTAAAATGCAATAAATCGTTTTTTAAATCAATATGGATTTTTAAACCTTTCAAGCAGTCAATCTCCAAAATCAGCTCTTCATATACTCTATCTAATATCAGAACTCTGCCTTTCCACATGTAGCTGTGCATATAGATCTCCAATTTAGTCTCTCCTCTAATTGGCTTCGCGGCTCCAGAGACATTATAGATTGAAAAAGAGTTACTTAAATAAGGTGTGGGCAGCATTGCAGCACCATCCAGTCCACAGAAAGCATCCTAACTGATAATGGTAACAGTTGCCCCAGTGTCTACAACTGTGTAAAGTAGTTGGGTTCTAACGTAGGCAGGCATTATAAGCAACACAAAGGGTCTGACATGCTGTTGGTCACAATAGTTCATAGTATTAGGTCCAAATTTAG
>MRZZ01000380.1:0-14782 GCA_002025285.1 Acanthamoeba comandoni | reverse complement strand
AAAAATAATATTCACATATCAAGACAATGTGTGTTGTGTGAAGGCAGTATTTGAGAGCAGAGAGAACATGGGTCTCAACACGCCTGCCCCGGTTAAAGGACAAGAGTGCCCTGAATGATTTTCACAAGAATAACACTACAAATGATGGATGATGGATTGTATGTATACCTTACCTGTCTTCGTCAGATGAGTCATCCGATCCGTGCCTGAACCATTGAATCTGATCGTGTGGGCCTTTGATTTTATCACATTGGGTCTCTAACTCGTCCAAACCCTGCAATTTGTGGGTGACAATTATTGTTATCATGATTATTATTATTATTGACATAAGGCTCAACAAGGCCTTGTTGCAACAAACTATCTCGCTCGCTTTTTCTTTTCATAAAATTCAAGAGACTGGGGACTTATTAGAGATTCTGCAGAAGTATTGGGGAAGGGGGTACCATGTCTACTTTCCAGTTGAGCCATTTGAAAATGCGCTTCTTGTCTTGTAGGTTCCTGTTGTAAGGCTGGTCAAAAACGATGTGCTGCCACTGGGGTTCCGCTAGCGCGCAAGAGGCACCTGAGAATTTAGGGTAAGTACGTAAACAATGGCAATGCACCCACAGATAATGCTTGTAACGTGGGTAATATACAGGGATGCAAACGCAGCAAGGAGGAGGGGGATTATTGCGTACGAGTGGAAGGCTGAGGGTCATCGTCGATGAGAAAGTCTCCTCTCAATATAGTCTTATCGGAAGTGAAAACGATTCGTTCCAGCCAATCTGACATTACAAAAGAAGGCAAATGTATAGAAATATACAAAACAAACAAGGAATGATGCTAACCTCCATACCACCTCTTTGCCTTCCCTAAGAGCCCACACGATCACTCATACCACCAAGCATCTATAACTAACCCCCCATGAACATTCTCTCTCTTCTCTCTTCTGTCGCTCTCTACGGCACATCTTTGCCAAGGCCTTTAAAAAAGCCTGTACCCTTTCCCCTCTCTGTGTGTGTGAGTCTCGTACCATGAGTGTTGAAGTGCTTTTCTATCCACGCCATCCGTTCTTGGGGTGAAGGAAAGGGAGCACACACAATTCTCACCTTAGGCACGATGGTGTGAAAAGAAAGAGTTTTTAAGGGCCATGTCATTATAAAGAACAGATATAATAGTGCATGTACATCAATGGCCATGGCTCGCATTTCTTTGAGGGCACGTATGGCCCCTTCAATGGGCTGCACAGAAGCAAAAAATCCCTCCTGTTCAATATAACCCCCCAGCTTAATGCATCTTTGGAAGAGGAATGGAAAGGGCCCTGTTGATAGTGTGGTTCATTAATTATTATTACCTCAGCACAGAACTGTTGTATGAGGGGGCGCTGCTTGAGGGGGTAGTTGTCCTTTGCATCGCAATACCTGAGGCTCTCGATAGTTCGCCGGCCGCGTTTTTGTACGCCGAACAACTCTTCAAATCGCTCTATTACTTTGGGGGGGGGGGTGAGTAGCGGCACATAGGATATAAAATGGCGTTAACTCACCTCTTTCGTTGTAGTGGCAGATGGTGTTGTCCATATCAACAAGGATGATAAGGCCTTTTGTTGACATTTTTTTGGCTATGTTGCTGATGAATCGCACATTAATTTGTGTAATTGAAACGCACAATTCTGCGAAAATAACAGGAAGACGCCTTTCAGTGAAGTTTAGGTAACATCAAAAAGAATGTAGACCCATTCAATGTGGCAAAAACAACAACAAATCTACATCAACATGCAGACAGAAAAGGGCAAAGAAAAAGTTCAGGTCAACCCATTAACAGAGGATGATCTGTCAGGGCCACTTTCTGGGTTGCATTTGAAGAAGAAGAACATTAGAAGACGTATTAAGAGGGGCAAGGGGAATAAGAAACAGTTGGATGCTCTCCTTGAGGCCATAACTGCCCAGGCCAAGCATGTGCGCGAGATGAAAGCTACTTCATCAGTCGAAGGAGATGGCGAGAAATGGAGGAAGCAAGCTGTAATGAGCGAGATCTTTAAACTGATGGAGCTCAAGTATCAATACTGCTCGCTCTCCCCCGTCCCAATTACCACACCAGAGTTATTTGTAGAAACGGAGGTAACAAAACAACTCACTAACGCTGAGAGATTGAGAGATATGGCCAGCTCTAATTCTCTTGTCTGGTCATCAAGCCTGTGCATGTGATCAAGATACGATGGACTGTGCGCCAGCCAGATGGCAAGATCAAGCGGCTGCAGGTGCCTTTTCACGATGTTACTCACATCACCGGTCAGACTGTCATTGACACAATCAGGTGGTCAATTCATCCTATCTGTTTGTCAAAAAAGATTGCCATCAACCTTTGCAATCACAGAATTGATTTTTCTGTTGTGGGGTGGCTAGGGCCTACACCATAAAGAAGAATCATTTCCCAAAGCAGAGCGGCTTTATCAAGATCGAGATAGCCCAGTCTGAGCTTGTGCAGGTGTCGTCCAGCGGCTCTGTCACAACAGCAGATTCCACAAAGGCCGAGAAGAGCAGCGCTGCTGGAGGCAAAACGGCGCCAATCTACAGAGCAGTTCTTCCAACGGTATATCTACTCTTTTATCTGTTTTCTGCCTCATCTGAGGCCTCTCTCTCTATCTCTCTCTTACCATATGCCTGTGGTACGAGAGATATGGCTTATGGCTAACCATACATTTATTCCCTATTCTTTGACGTTCCTATTGTTATTACAGGACCAGTTTTGCCTTCCACTAAGATTTCCTGTACGTAATCATCCTGGAAGTGACACTTGGGCAGCCAATTATTATATCTATAATATGTTCACAACTACAGGGACCAGTTCTAGAAGCACTGTGGATATTCAATTTTAGGGTCACCTTTCCTGAAAAATCAACACACCTTATCACTCCTCCTGTTTACAAAGATTGCATTAGGTTACCTGAGCTTATTGACACAGGTCTAATTCTTTCACATTCACTAGATCCTCAATTGTTTCTTACATGGTCTTCTTTCTGCCACCTTGCAGGAGTGAATCTGTTCTCTAGTCCTCTTTGTGATAGTGTTGATAAAGTTCTTAATTGTGCTTTTGGCGCAGGTAGCTTGGAGCTAGATGCTTAAGAAAGACTTGTACAGTCTCCTAAAATAAGTCTCTTTTGCAGGTGTATCCCAGATGGTGCTAATTTCAACGAGCCCTAAGAACAGCAAGTGGTCTTTAGAACAGTGTGCTAAAAGAGATGGAAGCTTGTATGCTATGGTTGGAGTTCATCCATACAAGGCCACCAAGGTTCCAATAGGCGAAATTAACACAATAAGAGAATTAGCAAAGGACAAATATTGTGTTGCAATCGGTTAGCACATCGCCTTCCCACCTCTAAATCTCTCACTTACCAACATGTATTTATTCATATCAGGTGAGTGTGGCCTTGATCGACCGAGAGCAGAGAGACTGGTTCAGAGACGCGAAGAAGGGCCACAAGAAGACAAGGCAAGAAATTGTTTCGTATCTTCTTTTCAATGTTCGAGTTCTTTCTTATTTACATCTTGGTTAAAGGAAGAAAAGTGCTCCACATCTAATGACGCAGATTCCCCAGTCAATTTGGAAGAGGTTGCAACCACATTGTATAATCTCCGTTACATTCATTGTGGTGCTTACAATTTCATCCACGAACTATAAACAGGCATTGGCAACACAAGAAAAATGGTTAGAAGAGCATATCAAACTGGCCATTGAGCTGAACAAGCCTTTGTTTCTGCACGAAAGAGGTACTAAAACTAACTCTCATCTCAATCCAATCTTGCAGTACCTTTAACTATTTTCCCCTTTAACAGGCTGCTTTTCTCAATTCGTAAATATTGTTTCAAAGTATGCAGACCAAATTAAAGGGCGAGCTGTCATAAATTGTTTCACAGGTAAAATCTTTCGTTTAGTTTTGTGCTAATACTCCTTAGCGTTTCTGAATTTTACATATATTCGGATCAAGGCACTGAGGAAGAGCTTAGGACCTACGTAGGCTTGGGCTTTTATATAGCTATAACAGGCTTTGTATGCAATGAGGCACGTGGTCTTGAACTGAGGAATATCATTAAACATATCCCCACTGACAAACTGGTACTTGGCTTGATTCTTTGGAATCTCTATCGAACCTTCCCTAATACTTACATGGTTTTAGTTGCTGGGAAGTGATGCACCGCACCTTATACCCTTCTCAATGCCTAAACCATATCCACGACACAATGAACCTGCTTACCTTCCTCACGTTGCTTCATTAGTCGGTAAGTCATGGTTTGTGTTGAACGTTAAAGCTTACAAAACTTGACTTTTCTTTGCATTTTTTATGAACAGCTGAAAGTTTAGATATTTCTTTGGAGCACTTTGCATCTATAACCACTCAAAACGCACGCAAACTCTTCAATTTGCCGGTTCTAGCCTATGACGGCCTTCTGAGGACTGCTCTTACCGAGCAGGCCCACTCTCCAAATGCAATAATGGGCATAGCCACTATCCCTCCTCCAATCATATACGTTAAGAAAAATCAGAAGGGAGCCGCCACAGAAGGACTTGGAGAACAGACAGAGAGCGGAACTACAGCAACTGAAGAGGTACTATTATATCATTTTGAAATCACAGGAGGAGGGAAAGCTAAGTTGTGTTCTAACATCATTCTTTCCTCTCCCAAGGAAAAAGGGCAACCCGTTGAACAAGAAGGTTCCCTTGTATTTGTGTATGAAGGCAAGCGCTATGAGTGCTCCAGTGCAAAGGAGAAGGCCATATTGGAAAAGCAAGTCAAGTTGCTCGCTGCAGTTGCTTTCTCAGAGCTGCTTCAAGATTTTCAGCTTAAAGAACTCTAGAGAAGAAGTTCCACTCCGCCCTTCCCTTCCCAACCTCCCTCTTTATCATACTTTGTTTTTTTGCTTTCTAAGAATTCCATCCAGGTGGCCATTAAACAACGTCTTTGCTTGTTCTCTCTTAGTCTTAACCATATACCCGGCAGCTCTTCACACACACCAAACATCACTAACTAACAGCAGGAACAACTGAAAAGATAAGAACCATTCAGAATTTTATTTGCGTGTCAGTTTACGCTCTTCGGAGTTGTTGACCATTGTGACCACTACTGTATACCACACATACATTCCCACATGACCCCAAGGTACTTCACCATCACGTGATACTCCTCGCCACTTTTTTCTTTTTCTCTCCCGCTTGCTTTTTAATTTGTTCTTATCAATATATTCTCTTGGATATTCAGCTCTCATAGATTCACATTACTTGCTTGTTGTAGATTTCCTCAACGCGTCTCTTGTTCTGGGTGACTTCATAATCTCATCTGTAGCTCTTGGCGAGGGGCTCTTGGAACTCTTGCTCTTTCGTCCTGACATAAAGTTTCCTGACCTCTTCGTCTTTTCTCCCTCTCTTTCCTTCTCCTCTGATTCTCTACCTCTTTCTTGATCGCTTGAGCTCTCTTCCGCCTTTTGTCTTCCTCTTATTTGTTCCTTCTTTGGTTGACCCTCTTCTTCAAGAATATCAGGCCTTTCAGTTATAGAGTTTGACCTTCTTGCTCTCATATCTGGCAGTTTCTCATTCTTCCCCACCTGAAGTTCAGATACTGAACTGGACCTCTTCCTGGCCTCCCCTTGGCACTCTAGAGATACTGCTGCCACTGGTTCCCCTAATAACTTGCTTGCTTTGTCCTTGCTGGTTGATTGGTGTTGCGATGCTGCTGCCCCAGTTTCTTCTTTCAGGTCAGAGCGCTCTGCCGGCATGTTCTTTTTCGCTTTAGAGTTCCTTCTCCTGCTCGTTCGCTCCTTCTCTCTTTCCCCTTCTTGCAGCACAGGAACTTCCTCTCCAGTTTTCAGCTTATCACTTTCCCACGAAGGATTCTGTTCATCGAACCTGCACATATCTATTATGATCTCCATAGACCTCTGATATACGTTGCTCATGACCAGAATCAAGGCTTCATAGTTCCTTTCCCGGTCTACTGCCTTCATTTGTTGCAAGAGGGACGTTAGGCTGGCTAATTCCTTAACTGGCCATATCAGGTTTCTCTGAACACTGTGCATTTTGACATTCCGCAGAAGCTTTATGAGGTTCGCGAGCTCGCCAGACACGTCACCCATCGAAGCTCTCCGCCCAGAATTCCTCATAGGTTTTGCGGTCTTGGGGTCCAGTTGGATCGGGGCGAGTGGATCCTCTTCTGTGCTATTATCAGGTCTGGCCGGTGCAGCATGAAGATTTGAGATGCTGGCCTCATTCAAGTGAAAGTGCTGCTCCAATAAAGTCTGCAGTTTAGCAGGCGGCAAGGTAAGTGTGTGTGTGTGTGTGCGTGTAGAAATATCTATGGTTAACCTAACTCATAGCTGAGATAGTGGGAGTGGGAGAAGGAGGAGACCTGCAGCTTCATTTTGGGCTTCTTTTCCTTGATGTCCAGACCACCAGCTACTGACATTGAGACACCAATAGATGACGCAACCGTGGACGAAGCAACGGGCTTAGACAACGTGTCGAAAAGGGCAGAAGGAGTGGCCACCAACTTTGGGTAATCGTCAAGCAACACCTTCTCTCCGAAGAGGGAGTTCACTTTGCCAGACTTGATGTGAGAAGGCTGTTCGGCCAGGGAGACGCTCTCGGAGGCAGCCTTGACATCTATGTTCTCACCGAGCAGCTTCTTCACTTTGAAGAGCCTTTGAGGCTCTGTTGCGTACTTAGAGCTGCCCTCCCCTGTCTCCTTCTCATCCATATCTAAAGTGATCCTCTCTCCAAAGAACCGGTTGATCTTATCCTTCCTGATGTTGCCCGGCTGGGTCTCGGGGTCCACCTTCTCCCGCGCCCTCCTTTCTATTTCTTCCAAGGGAAGCCTCATCTTCTCTGAATAGAGCACCTCATCGACGTCAAACCTCTGCCCAAACTTCTTGTGCAGCCTGTGCCGTCTTTCTCTCTCATCTTTTTCTTTGTCGAACTCATCTTCCTCCTTCTCAGGGACAACAGAGTCCTCGCTCTGAGTTAAAACTCTCTCACCAAGCAGCCAATTCACTTTATAGGACCTGACGTGGGATGGCTGGTCAGCAAGAGCCACAATGTGAGAGGCCTGCGCCACATCTACATCGTCTCCCAACACCTTCTGGGCTTTGCTCGACCCTTGGCCAACAGCGGCAGAATCAGATGCATGCATCTGGGCAATAGCTTCTTTGTCTATGATGGCGCTGCACACTTTCTCTCCAAAGATTCTGGTGAGCTTCTCCTTCTTCCTTTGTCTCTTCTCTTGTTCAGTGAGGCCCTGTAGCTCACTTTCATCTTTTGCGTCATCTTCCATAACTTTGCAGTAGTGCCGCAGGTGGGGCGGCAGGTCGTTGATGGCCTTGCTTCTCTTTCTGATGAAGTCGATCTCTTCAAGGTCGAGGGACTTGGTTCTATGTGTCATGATGGCCTTGATGTTGTTGCGCTCTAGGGAGTGGCGTTGGCGTTGTTGTAGTTGTAGTTGATCATCATCATCATCGCCCCCATCCAGGCATGAAGACAAACTTCTTCTTTGATCTCTTACAGTGTCACTCATTGGAAAATCTTCTGTTTGCCAGCAGGGTAACCAGGTGGACCCCCCAAAGTGGTTGCTCTTCAAGAATAAATAAATAAAAATAGTTGTTTGGTTGTGTGTGCCTGTGTTAATAACACCTCCTTCCACCCCAACCACTGACTTCTGTGTGTTGTTGTGTCTATTTGGTGTGTGTGTGTGTGAAGCAGTGAGAACAGAGTGGCCTTTGTGTTGGTGTGGTCCACGTGGTTTAACCACCACCACCACCACCAGTGTTGTTCTGTGTTCTGTGGTGTGTGTGTGTGTGTTACTGTGTGTGTTCCTTCTTTGGGCAAGGATTCAACCCAAAAGGCGCAAAAGATTTCTGATTTTCCATTGGCACCGGCTCCTTAACCTTTATTGCACAATACCTTAATTACTATATTCTTTTCGTTCATTCATGTGTCTCCTTCATCTGCGCGTCTAACAGTGCTCTCTGCTTCTTTTGGAATGCCTTCAAAAACTGGAGCTTTTCTTCGGCAGTGAGGGCCTTCTTTATGAGCTCAGCGGCTCGGGCCTTTCTTTTCTCATTTCTGAGGGCCACGTTCTTGTTAGTCTGCAAGACGAAGAGATACCGGACCGCAGGAATGAGCGCATAGAGCAGCCCATAGGCCAGCAACACAGGATACAGCCAACAAGCAGCCGACACGACCACAAAGCCCAGGCCGTGCTGCATGTCGGCCAAAGCCTCCAAAGCCTCCTGGTTGCTGTGCAACAGCAGACCCAACACAAACAACCCGACAAGGTTGCACACTCCCAATCCAATGGCCTGCATGATCTGCTCCTGCGAAGCGGCACTGAATGTCCATGGCTTCTCCAGGATGGGGGGAGTGTGGGGATGTATTGCTTGAAAGAACAAAAGAAAATGGAATTCAACCAACATTTGTGAAGTCAACATATAAATGGATGTCGCGTGATGATGACTTTTAAGAGGGATGAGTACCGTTGGTTGAGGCACTAGCCAGATGAGGAAAGAAGTACAGCAGCTGGCCTTCGTCTGAGGCCTCTGGTTGGCCTCCAAAAGCAGAGAGCACAGGCAACATATATTCCTCGTATCTATAAGTACATCAGCTCATATATATATATTAACACACACACTCTCTCTCTCCCGCCCCCCCTAGAGCCCACGGTCACTATGCCAAGGCTTATGGCTAACTATACATCTCTCCCTCTCCCTCTCCCATGCTGCACACTACAAGACCAGGCCATACTTGTATTTGTCTGTAATCCTTTCGCCTTCAAAGATACAATCATCCAGGAAGGGGGCCACCTATTGATTTTATATAAACATTCGATTTCAAGAACAGAAATTAGTACTTTACTAAAGGCTAATGATCGTGAAATAGTGGAATGAGTTGAAGTGTGCTACCTGTTCACCTATCACGGCTCCATGGTTATGCCGTATGAGCGAAGCTATGGCTTGCATCCGTTTTTGTTCTATATCTTTGTTTGGGGTCCCTGATACATTGCATAAGGATTGGTCAAATGTTTGGTTATAATTAGGGGAGAGATTGTATTGGTGCCTTCGCCAAAGACAAACGAGAAGATGGCTGCGAGAAGGCTCATAGGAGGAGGAGAGGAAGAGGAAGAGGAGCCTGTCTGTGTGGGATCTTCTTGTCCAGGATCGTAGTCTCCATCGTCGCCATCCTCTAGGTCGTCCCTTCTGGAACGCCAGCTTATATCCCTGAGAGGCAGTTGAATTTAAGAAGTATTGGGGCAGTGAGTGCCACAGATCGCTCGTACCTGTACGAGTAGGGAGAGCGCCAATTAGGTGTCCTTCTCCATCTAGCAGCTGGATTGCTGGTGGAGAGTGTGAGGTCACGCCAGGCGAGAAGCATGAAGATGTCTCCCAGGCCACTGTTACCAAAAGGTCTGGCCCAGCCATGTCCATTACCGAATGTTGGAGGTGGAAAAGGTGATGGGGGGAAAGAAGAAGAGGAGGAAGAAGAAGAGCTTCTTCGGCCTTGGCCATTCTGATGGAGGTAGTAAAGGATAAGGAACACACTCAGGGCAATAAGTGCCAGCGACAGCAGAAGGCAGAGAGAGAAGCAGAAGCGGAAGAGGCTATACAGGAAGCCCAGGACAGTATTCAGATAGTGTTCTAGCCGATGCTTCAGACGCCTCCGCCACAGAACAGAGCGGAAGGTCCTTGAAAAGGCAAAGACCAACATAGATGACTCCCCACCCCCAGCTAAGCTCCTTGTCTGCAGTGGCGTGAAGACAATTTGAATCAAACCTCGTCCAAAGAGTGCCATGCAACAAAAAGGTTCGCCCACAAAGACTAACCTGGATGTGTCCATTTGAGTCTATTGCCAACTCGATCAGCTGTTGCTGTGCCTGGTCAACACTTATGCCAAGATGTGCGGCCAGATCGCCAGCTGTGCACTTGTATCCGAGATTTTCAATGGCACGCAGCAGGTCTGCACCGCCACCATCCAACCCCATCTCCATTAGCAACTTGTGTTTAAAAAAGAGGGAAAATTGAGGAAAGAACAATTCATCTCTTTACTTCTCCAGACCAACACAGATACATCCAGAATTGTACAGAAAAAACGGATAAAGCTTGTTTTAGGCTTTAGAAACAAATCACTTGCACCCATGATTAATACATAAACAGGGCCAAGGTTATGAGCTTAACACAAAGAGCCGTGATACTCTACCAGAGTCCTCGATTTAAAAGCCTGAAATCCATAGACGGCAAGTTGTCCAAAAGAAAGGCTTTTCTCTTTGGCTTGTCTTCTTCTCGGCGATCTGGCCTCAGACCGTTGGTAGCCTTGCACACACAAAGCTATTTGTTCCGCCAGTGGGAAGCAAGCTATAAAATACTACTAAAAGTCCGATTGGCAAAGATATATCTCTAGAACGGTTGTCCATTTTATTAAACAGAGGGTAAATTCTACTTCAAAATGAATTCTAGCGCCAGTGATTTAAACTTCTTCTTCTCAAGAACACACGTGGGTTCATACCTATCTCAGCTGTATCTTTCCAGTGGCTTAATTCCCGTATCAGCGCCCGCTAAAGGCCATTGTCTGGTGACGTTGTCTCTTGGGCTTCTCAGACAAGGGCCCAAGATCATCCAATTATGAAGTACAGCTGTGTAAGACAAGGTTGTGTGTCCAAGGTAAGAGAGAAAGGTATCACTATCTCATGGCTTCAACAGCCTTCAGTGGAAGCTTTCTTTGGCAACTGAGGTGGCTGGGCAGAGCAACATCTTTTTGGCAAAGTTGGAGAAACACTGAAAACCAGCTAATTCTACGCCAGACAGACATCCAGAATGCGGATGGTACATTCTCTCCCGGAGTCAGGGACATAGCGGCAAAGCAAAATGAAGAGTCTGGCAGCGACAGCTCTGATGAAAGTAATGGAGAGGCAACAGAGGAAGGATTCCTTTCCACCTCGGATGAAGAGTTTGAGGAAATTATCCTTACAGACCAGGGCAATATCTCTATCCAAGTCATGAAAGAGCAGTCGGTGTATCAAAATGACAGCGATAGTGAAAGCAAAAGTCAACATTCTGCTCCTACTGTTGAAGCCTACAAAAAGCCTTGTCTCTTCTTGCCTTCATCTACGATTGAAACGGTAAGAGAAGAGGTAAGCAATTTTCATCTCCTGTTGTTACAAATTTGTAAGAACGAATTTTCAAAACAAATGCCCAACGATGATAAATAAACAACAGGGCAATACAGAATTTGAGTATCAGCAAGAAGCCAAAGAGTTTATAGTTGCACTGTGCAGGGCCCTCCATAGATATGGATCTGCCGTCTTTAGAATTGAAGCTAACATGAAACAAGTGAGGTAAGACTAATACTATGTATTTCGTAAGAATGTATTTTTACATGTTTTCATTCTAACTACACACGTTATTTGTTTATAGTGCAGCTTTGTGCATTGAAGCGAACTTCACAGTGATTCCAGGCCTTATTTTGATCACCTTTGGTCCAGAAGGAGAAAGGCAGGCTTCCACACAATCTCCTTCTCTAGAGGCCAAATGCTTCTTTGAAAAGAATGAATGGCTTAGCTGATTCATTTCCCTTAAAACAGTGACAATGAAAAGCGCGTGATAAAGTCTTCTGGAGGTGTGCTGGGAGAGCATCTTAATCTGACAGAACTGTTAGTGGCGAATATCGTAAGGGGAGAGATCAGTTTGAAGGAGGCCCAGCTGGAGTTGGACAATATAGTTACTAAACCAAGAACACACCCTTTGTGGCTGTTGGTAAGTAGGCCTTTGAAGCAGATAAGGGGATGTGAAGAGAACGTAACCAATGCTTTTATTGAATGTCAGCTGGTGGGTTACGCTTTGTGTTCTGCAGGAACAGCATGCTTGTTTTTTGGAGGAGGTTGGATTGGTATGCATCCATGACCTTTTCCATTCATTTCCCCGTCAAAGATAAGCACAAGATGTAGCACCAAACATGGCGTTGTTAACATGTTCTTGTGTGCAACAAAGAATTCTTCCTTGCAATGGTTTTGGGAGTAGTTGGAGGTATGATCACAGAGTCAGCATCCTATTTTGAGCCCTTGGCCATGTTCTCCGATGCTATCTCTGCAATTGTATCTGGCGCCGTCATACGCCTTTTCATTGAATATGTGCACCCAGCTTGTTACATTTCAGCTACCACTGGCTCCCTCATATGGCTTATACCAGGTATCACCTCATGGTCTTTATGAATATCAGACAAAAATATAATGTAATATTACTTTTTACATCTTTCTACAGGAATGAGTTTTACTTTGGGGCTTACGGAGATCATCAGCCGGCGCACTGTAGCAGGAATTGCTAAACTTTTCAACGCTCTTATCGGCATATTACAGTTGGGCATAGGAATGGCTATAGGTGTGCCTTCTACATTTTGATCTCTATTCAGCGTGTGTTTATGTAGGAAGTGAGTGGCAACTAATAATCACAACAGGGCCAAGCCTCATTTTTTGGACTGACGCGGAACGATACAGTGAAATCAGTGCACAGACTGTTTGTAGCCCAGTGGATGATAACATCTTCTTGGCTATGTTCCTTGCCACATCAATTGGGTACAATATACTGAATGAGTGTCACTGGAAACAGGTAAAAGGATAATGATGGGCTCTCAAAGAGATTCTACATGTTATGAGCAGTTCATCAAGTTTGCTCATCATCCTCTTTGTTAGTTCGGCCCTATCATGGCTGCCTCATTCATAGGTTGGGGCATAACTCAGGTTAATAGCCTTTACGGAGACTACTTCAGATCTGAAGTTGCAACTGGCATTGCCGCTTTTGTAGCCGCTCTGATTATAAACATTTATGCTATCAACTGCAACCAGTCAGCTGCTTTGCCTCTTTATACAAGTACATCTTCCTGACATTGATTTTCATGAATCTAATGTTGAAAAGCTCACGCTTCTTCTTCGCAGCCATTTTGTTCCTAGTTCCAGGTAGTAGAGGAGTGAGAGCAAACTTCTTTCTGTTTAATGGGGATTTGAGCACGGGCATCACATTTGGGTTTGCCTTGGCCAGCAACGCCTTTGCCAATGCTCTCGGGTTCCTTGTTGCCGGTATGATCGTCTCTCCAAAGAAGCCTAATCACATAAACGCCTGGTGAATAGAAGATCATCATTTGAACTCAACACACTTTGTACTTTTTATTGTCTCCACCCACACACCAGGTGGAGACACCAAAAAAAATTGGAATAATAAAAAATAAACTCAAAATTTGAGCCCTTTGAAGGCCCCATGTACACAAAGCCAAACAAACAGCTTCATGGACAAGGGCTGCAGCATCCACAAGTATTTGATGGGAAAAAGTTTGTTGTGAGCATTAGCGTCGGCAAGAGAAAGCCCACAGCAGACAACGAGATCAGATGGCTTCTGGAGCGTCATGGCGCCCTCCTGTGCTCTCGCCTCAGCCCTGCCGTATGATGCGCCCCCCCCCCCTCCCTCCGAGCCCAAAACATATGAGGAGTGGTGTCTTATCTGTTGTTTCGTTTGTCAAGGTTGACTATTTTGTGTCCGACGCAGCACATGAGAGTAAACAAAGATTGCGTACTGCCACGCAGTAAGTACTGTCCTTTGGAGCTCCTGCTTGCATACTAACACAACAAAGCAATCACATTGCTGTAGTTCCAGTATCTTGGGTGCATGAGTGCATTCAGCAACAAAGAATAACTGCAGTGAATGAACTACAGGATGCACCAATTTTAAGCAAGAAGAAAAGAAATGGGGAGGAGAAGAAGGAAACACAGCCAAAGCAAAAGAAAAGGAAGACACACGAGGAAGAAGAAGAGAAGGAAAAAGCAGTTTTCAGTCTTCAAGTAAAGGCTCTGGGAAGTGACCCTCCTAGAGAACTGCTTATCCCAAAGAAGAATGTCAAAAGAGATGCACAAAAAGGTAAGCAAGAACTATGACTTGAATGCAAATCTCAGATACTGAGCGGAGATGGCACTGTGCAATGGTAGATGAGCAGAATGATGATAAAGAGCAAGCAGATAAGCTCTTTCATGAGCTCTTTCCACCCATACAACAGTGGGCACGAGAAGAAGAAGAGGAGAGTCAAACCTATGCAGATTGGCTTACCATGGAACGATATAGCCCGTTACTCCACCCACCCTTTGTCCTTTCCTCTGTTCTCTGGTCTTTCATCTTACCTTTCTTGATGGCATTATATATCAGTTCGAAAAGACGAAACAAAATTTATCTGCTTCCATTGGGCATCAGCGACAGCACCAGCCATTTGAAGAAATCTAAAGGCAAGAGCAAAGCACAAACTAAAGGCTTTGATTTGGTGGAGAGGGCATGTCCATCTGTTGAAAGCATTGGTCAATTTGTTGAATGTTATTTTGGAATGAAAGTGAAACTTATGGATCCTCTGAAATTCGTCAAAGAGAAAGGTAAGAACATCTAAAGTGTTCCTGTTCTTCTCCATTGTCGCTCACAATAAGATTTATATCCATACAGGTAAAACGCACATAGAGCAACTGCCATATCTATATCCTATCCGTACCCGTTACTCTCGCACCCACCGAACGGAGCAGCTCTACGATATGGACATACTCAGGTTAACCTCCCTTTTATGTCTTCTAATATTTTTTACCCAAGCTATAATAACTTGGCTAATCTACTTGGCTTTAGAGTAATAAAAGAGTTTCTTCCAAAGGACGGTTTTTGTATAGTCGCTGTGACAGCAAGAGACCTGTATGAACATAAGGTATTATGTAAGTTCCTGCTTTGAGACACGTAGCTCTTCCCATTCAGTTTCT
>MRZZ01000377.1:0-15610 GCA_002025285.1 Acanthamoeba comandoni | reverse complement strand
GCCACGAGCGGCCTTGTATTGAATGAAGCGGGAGAGGTTGAGCCGCGCCTCCCGCAGCCGGTCTGCGGTGTCCCTATCCATTGTGCGCGCATGCACCCGTATCTATAGAGACAGCGAGATCGGAGGATCAGTCACGCACACACACACGCACCACCAGTGTGAAAGTGTGGTGTAATGGGAATATCAATGTAAGAATAAGAATAAGAATAAGAATATCGTTCTGTCATCATCAATCCAAATCTTATTCCGAACATATAGTGTGAATGAAAAAAAAAAGAGCCAAAAAAAAAAAAGAGGTGGCAAGGAGGTTGGGTGGTAAGTAGGTAGGTACCTTATTGCGCAAGAGGGGCAGCAGCGAGTTTAGTTTGGGGAGAGCAGAGAGCTGCGCAAGCAGGCCGTCCCGAGTCGGGTCATCCTCAGAAAACAAATCAAACAATGCGTTAAGAGCCTCAGCGACTACTGCTCCACCGCCTGAATCCAAGTCGGTTCCTGATAGAGTCACTCCAACAGTGTGTAGAAGCAGTGCTGTCACTTTCTGCAAAACATAATTGGAATGGAACGAAAAATGATGAGGCCTAAAGAAACGAGGGTGGTGGTGGTGGTGGTAAGACAGAAAAGAGGTGCGCGTACAGGTAGGACTGGCAGAAGAACGGGAAGCTGGCCGATGATGCCCAGGCAGGCCAGCACATTTGCCTTTGTCTGAGTAGATGAAGCGGCTGAAGCAGCGAGCTGCACCAAGCCATCTGCCACCTGACCTTCCACCACCTTATATGACAATACACATATATTGGAAATTTTAACCATTGAACATTTTATTCATCATCGCTCCTAGCAGCAAGGAAATAGCGCATTTTGATTCCAGGCGTACTATAGGGGTAGGCTGCTGAAGAGAAGTAGATTTGCGTAGCAGAGTCCACATGCAGCCTGTCACAAGTTCAAAGAGTTCTACATTACCTTCCCCTCCTTTAACAAATTGAAAAATGTTTATATCAGCTGGCTCTTCCATGGGCCATCCCCAATTCTCATAATCAGCCGTAATTATTTGTCTATCATTCCTTTCAAACACAAAAAGGGTCGGAGAAAATACCAATGGGAGAGGGTAGAGGCTGAGCTGCTTGAACACACTGCTTGCAAAGCACCTCCCATAGCGCTTGAGCTTGGGACTTATCTGTTTCCCCGCCCCAACTAAAATGATTAGTTCTGCATAATAGCAGTGAAGGAGAAGCATAAATACCAACGGGAATGGGCAGAAGCAGAAGCATGTTATTAAAACAAGATAGGGCACGTAGATGAATCTTATGAAGCTCAGGTAAGGCGGTACTGGCTAAATTCGGCGATCCCGCCATCAGAGCCTCAACAGCTGGACGATTCCAGGTTGCTTTCTCCAACACCTAATTAGCCCTCATTGGCTTTAGGAAGAGAGACGCAGGAGAAGGAGGAGGGGAAAAAATGATCTCACCTTGTTTATTAGAGAGGGTATGGGTAGAATACCAGCAATATGGGTAAGAACAGTGTCCTCTGGTACCATATTTGTTGCTGTATGATCCATACTTTCATCATCAGAGTCCTCAGTGTCGTTACCTTGCTCTTCATGCCCAATTTCAGCACATGAGATAATATTTGTGAGGGTTTCCATCGCTATTTGCTGCCCAGACATCGCTTGCTGCCATAGATCTAGACTGTGACCCTGAGTTTGCTGAGAGGCTAAGTTTAGTAGCCCTTGCACTCCATCGTTCTGCAGGCACATATCCAGAACAGGCAACAATGATCTTAGAACATTGTCCTTCAGAGAACCTCCAAAATTAATCACACAGCCTACCGCCATCAACAAGCCACATATTATTTTAACTAAGACCTTTGGAATTTCGTTAGAAAAGGGAAATTGCTCCACCTGCAATAAGAGCACACAGAAGGGGGTGTGGTTCAGGTGCTGAAAAAAGCGAAAGCAGAATGTTAAGTAGAATGTTCATCCATTGCGTATGCTGCTCCTGCAGCTGATCTGCAGTGAGTACTCCTTCACTAAGCGCGTGAAGAAGCTGCCCTAATCCCAACACCAAGACAGTGATAAAGAGATAGGAATGCAAGGTCAGATATGACAAATGCTGCGTGGGGTGGCAAAAAACAAGGTACCTGCGTGAATAGCGATGCTATTTGGGAGAGCATCATGCGACTGCCTATTAAGCGTCAGCAAAGCTATAAGCAAATCAATAGAGCCTGAACTTATTATGCACTCCGTTGCTTCCTCACTCCCCTCACTATTCAAATAAGAGGATTTTTATGAGGTTAGCTCGCTTTGATTCCGTGAACCCCATACCGAGGCTTAGAAACTCAAAAGAGGCACCGAAGAGAAATAGTAGAGAGGAAGGAGTGGCATAGGAGGGATGGGGAAAACAACGAGAGGTTGCACAGGAGCGCTAGCGTTTGATCAAGAAGCTCGTGTATGGCTTGCAGCTGATCCTCATCAGTCTCTTTGTTGCTCACCAGTCGCACACACTGTTCCCCCACCAACCACAAAGAGTCGATAAACTTGAGCGTGGAACGTTGAGATGAAATGGATGTCAAACCTGTTGAAAGTTGGTGAGAAGGGCTGATGTGATGTGTTTGTGAAGTAGTCCAATGGCGGTAGAGGCTAGAGGGATGGGAGGAAGAGAAGTGACGGCGACAGCTGAGGAGAGGGAGGTGTTGTTCAGAGCGCCCGTGGCGGCTGCGCGAACTCTAAGGGAAGGATCTGAAAGGCACCGCTTCAGCGCACTCAAGCCTCCGCTTTGCGCTTCTTGCTGTTGCAAAAGCAGGGGCAGCATTTCCTGAGGCTCCTCCAGCACGAGCACCGCCACTGACCTGCATCCCACCAACCGTTCCTCCTCACTGCCACTCAACATCTTCATACACCAAATCCAATCAGACAATTGAAGGGCAGCAATTAATGTGTGTACAACAAGGCCATACTTTTTGGAAGAGGGAGATTTGTTCAGTCTCTTCCTGATTGTGTTGATGGTGCTCTTCCTGCTCCTGGAGCTGGGAGGCTTCAGCAAGGGTGGGCAAGCCCGTAGGATGCAGCCTCCTTTGTTTGTTCCTGCTCCTGCGCTGCTTGGGCATGGCTTTCGTTCTATCTCTCTCTCTCAGAGGGGAGGCGGGGAATGCTTCCTTTGGGGGGGGGGGGCAGAACAGAGAGAGAAAAAAATCAAAATCAAAAAATAAAATAACAATAAATCACCGACGGAAAGAAAAAGGTGGTCGTCGGTGGTCGTCGGTGGTCGGTCGGTAATCTTTCACTCAGCTTGCTTGCATCTCATCAGCATCCCATCAAAACATGTGGAGAGAGGTACGGTGCTCAAATATTGGGTTTTTGTTGATCCCAATCACCACTCAAACAACAAGTCGCCACTTACTCAATATCAACCTGCTGATGCTGCATATAGGCTGGCTTTGTGGGGGGAGAGCAATCCACGGCTGCAGGCGCTCTTGCTTGGAGGGAGTTTACGTTGACTGTGCCTGGTTTGCCCAAAGAACCTCCTGTCAGTGATGCCAGCGCTAAACCATTTGGATCTGGCTACTCCTATAAGGGGCAAGATGCTGCAAAATCTCGCTTTATCATATGGTACCCCCCCAAATCGAAAGCAAAAGCGCAATTAAAACATGCAATTTAATTCCTGATTATCAGGAAAGTTTTTGGAGAGACTTTAGAGCTAGTGGAGTTGTCAGTTGGTGTTGATTTGGTGGACAATGCTTTGAGGCTGCATCTACCGCGCCCCATCGTAGGGGATGTCATTATAAGTGAGAGGCCCTCAGATGGAGGAGGCTTCGAAGCGCTGCATGTGGCTGTCCACACGACACGCACTTTACACCGCTTCGTATTTGATCATCCCCTTTCTCCTGCTTTCAACTCCCGTGCACAGAAACAGTCACAGGTACTTCAACATCTCCCATTGAATTACAACTACCTTTACTGACGGGTATCCTTTTGGCTGGGATTCTGATCGTTTGTTACAAAGGCCCCTACCACCAGCCTCGTAGAATCTCACAGGTCCGTCTTTGCAGGGATAACTCCTGTAGAGCTACAGGCTGCAGCACGTACCCTTGTATTTTCTCCTTTATAATGTCAAATAGAATCTTAGCATTTGTGTGAGCCTTAGCATCCAGACAGCCTCTTCTGATGATATTATGAAAAACTGATTAGGAATCGATGGTCCGAGGAGGCTATATCCCACGAACGGTGGTTGGCATCGATGAAAATAGAATTGCTGTTGGATGTGCAAATGGCAGTATCATTCTACTCCATTTTCATGACAACCCTCATGCAGGCACACTTCTCCTGATTCAGTACACTTCACCACAGAGGGACTTATTTGCTGGTTAAACATTATGCAGGTGGTGTATACGTTGTAACAGCAATAGAATTAAAAGAGGCTTCCATGATACAACGATGGATAGGAGCTTTCACAACAAAGTAAGCGCAAATCCCAATCTTATTCCCATCACGGAGGGCAAAGCAAATACATATTGACCATCCACTTGCTTTATATTGCAGGGGCAGCTCTCCAGATGAGGTAGTGAGCTTAGCCATGCATCGTATGTCTCCAGGCCACCATTTCTTATTCGCACTTTGTGCGGATAACAAAATACGAGGTAAGTATTGCAATCCTTCTCTCTCCTCGCGAGGATTACAAACATCTTGGGCTGTGATCTCAAAGCGACCTCAGACGAAATAATTCATCCTACTCTTGCCATCGCTCTTTAACACGATTTCTTATAAGTGTGGTCTGTGGAGAAGAGGTCTTGCATTAAAATCAAAACTATAGATGCGGACCGCTGGGAAAAAGAAGGCGATCAAACAAGTATCATCACCTTCTATCACATGCTCGTACAGCATATGAGTTTTTACCTATTAGAATTTTGGGTTTGGGTTAGTTAGGGAAAGGGGACGCATCAGACTGTTTTCGTTTGAAGAGGACTCGGCGCGCTGTAAGATCGCCATCCACTTTGGTCTCAAGGGTGAATCACAGGTGATTGCCTGCCTTTAATCAAAAATCTTATTATTATCATCATATGTTCTTATTATTGGCTATGCGGTAGTTGCAAACGCTTGGGGGTTACTTCACTGATGATGGCCATGACGTTTACCTGGAGCTGGACTTCGAGACATTTCATTACACGAAAGAGGTACTGTGGCAGTTTCTAAGACGTATAAATCGCTCATAACTATAAACAATACAATTATAGAGAACCTTGGCAGATTTTATATTTTCGTATGGGTCTTTGTGGGGACTGTGGATTGACAAAGAGGGACCGCACACGCGCTACAGTACACGATACGTTACCTTCGAGACGTATGTACTACTCCTTTGACTGGTCGTATTAAGCGGAGATATAACTATAATCTCTTCTGAATTTGGTAATGTGCTAGCGTGGACTGCGAATGGCCAATAATGCCGATGGAAGATAATTGCTGGACGCCTGTTATTCCCTTGGATAATTCGGATCTTTCTACCCTCGCCCCTCCAATCACTCATGACGTTCAGGCAACTTCTTCTTTTAAAGAACACCACCGGGAAATATGTCCAATTAATTGTACAACAATTCTGTATCAAACAGGGCTGGTATGGAGACAATTTGTTCGAAGCCAGTCGCTTTAGTACCTCAGCGTTGGCAAGCGCAGCAGAACAAATCTCCCCTTCCGCTTCTCGCTTTTCCCATCCTCTTGCTATTAAGCAACACATAACCAATGCTATCACACAGCAGACACAAGCAACATTACCAATCCGGGTACTTTTTTCATTAATTCCCACCTGTACATAGCTTAATTACCAATATAGACATTTCAGGGATCAGGGGGAGAGAGCGACGTGTGCTTGGCAGAAGAAGGGCTATGGGCACAGGCAGAAGCCTATTTGAAGAATGCACAAGCAGAAGAGAACACCCCCATTGCTCTCTATTATGATCGCTCTGCTGGCCTTCTCATTATTATCAAAATTGTACTTCCTAGCCTTAACTCAAAATCACACTACCTAAACATAGATATCAATGCTTTATCTTGTAGGCAGGGATCTCTCTTATTAGACCATGTGACACGCTTGAGACCCTGCATATGCTCTTTGACAGCTTATCTACTGCGTCGCACCTTAAGCTTGTGCCCACAGACTTTCCAGCATGTACGTGGTCCCTTTCTTGAGTGGCAGAAATTACCTCGTTTTCTATCATCAATTAATTCACTATCGGTGGCACCTTGCAGTATCTGCCGCCAACGAGATGTATCCTGCCATATATGATGCCATGAGAATGGCTTGCACTCCTGCACTTTACGCCGCCATTGCGCTTGTATCTCATCAGGTTGTTCAAGGCCAGGCCAAACGGTGCCATTTTGTGAGAGGGAACTGATGAGTCTGTGATCATGTGATGTAACCTATCTAATGCCTTCAACTGGCCAGGTGGAAGAGGATGGGCTGGCATGGTTTGATGAGGAATTATTCCATGGGGCAGATCCACAGGCTGCTGCCACCGCTCGCATCCAAATGCTGCTCACACCAACCTCGTACTCTCTGATCCTATCTCTTGTTGTAAAACATGCACTCACTAACGGGCAAGGGACAGGGAGGGAGAGGGGTCAGGGCTGGATCGTCCGCTCCACATATCCAATTTTCTTCGAGAGCTGCAGAGGAAATTGCACGGGATTAAAAATTTTAACGACACCATTAGAGCACTTATTGAAGCGCTCCAGCCAGAAACTGAAACATTTTCCACTATACCACGTATTGCCCTTTCATCATTTTCATACTGTGTGTGACGATCGTGTCCCCTTCTAATGCTCTTCCATGGAACTAAATAGAAGATGTTGGAGTTACAAACTTATTTGGAAGCACCTGGTTAGAGGATGTGATTGAATCCTGCATTTCACAGCTGGTTTGCGTGCGATACCAAATAGCGCGTAACCTCCTTTTGTTTCTCTCTCTCACCAGCAACCTACATATACCTGTACGTTCCCATTGCCACGGACCTATAAATCTGGTATGTATTTATAACCTAACCGATAGGTGGCCGAAGAGATCGATGTTGATCTAATACAGCGATGTTCAACGCTGGTTATCCGCTACCATGCTCTTCACTGGAGTTTTCAACAATACTGTCCCGCTGAAAGGTAAGAATTACTTTTTTTATAAATGAACAGTTTATAACTTTTCCCCCCACAGCAACCTTTCCCAATTATCTGGGTTGGATATTTCAGGCCGCGCTCACAGAAAATCCAACGGTGAATGTATTCATCAATCCTCGATATGCAACTATTGTAACAGTAACCAATCATCTAACTTTCTTTGCTCTCAGGCGTTTCAATTTTGAAGCTGTTTTTAAGAGATCATTTCCATTTACTGCGACAAAATTTTGCCAGTTCAGAGGCAATGGAGCGATATTTAACTTTGGAATTACAGGCCAGAGATCAAGAAGTAGGCTCCATGGCAGCAAGCTCTCAACCCCGTGATATGTGGCCTGCCCTAATTGTTCCATTTGCCAAACACCTCATTCGTGCTCTATATCCTTCAATCTTGTGAGCCTCCCAGCTCCAAAATGTATTAACACGAGACAGATTTACGTTTTTCTTAACATCACACCTCTACCGATCATGCGCTTGCCCTTGTGCTCCACCAGCACGGACACCATGTGCTCCTGCTGGTAACCAAACTTGTTTTTAAGCTCACAATAGCTTCACACTTGCTGATTGTGGTTTGGTGGCCCAGGAATATCTGCGACTGTCAAAGTCAGCAACGGGCATGGCTGGCGGGGTGGGATGTTACTTGGCAGGCGTAGCACTGGCTCACATAGGCCACTATTCCAAAGCGGTCCTTTCCTTCACCCGGGCTTTATCCTTCCTGGCTACTTCGGGTATGATACCTCAAGCCCTTAGTATTATAAACTGCTCCTAACCATTTCTTTCTAGTCTCAGAGGAGGTAGATGTGTGGAAACAATTGTTAGGAAGTTCCACTGGAGTAGATGTGGTGGGACAATATGCGGCCCAAGTGGCAGGGTTACTGGGCAGTACACTTCGCCAACCTGATCTTGCTCTCCGGTTTGCCCTTGCTGCTTTGGCTCATTATCGAGGTGACAGCGTGACCTCCAGCGACATAGAGGTTAGCTCCCCTATTAGTGGGCCCAGTTATATCCTTGCTCACGTAACACTGGTAACAGGGATTTCTTTGGTCTCTTGTGTTCAAGCACAGCATTGCCCTCAAAGACTACGACCAGGCATACCTTGCCCTTACTTCTGACCCTGATCCCATACGGTAATTATTTCCAACACCATTGATTTTTGAGTAACTCAATGGCAAACCGGGGTATAGACGACTTGACTGCATACGACGTTTTGTGGTGGCTTTATGTGGAGAGCACCGTGTTGGACTTCTTTGCCGCCTTCCCTTTGTAGACATGCATGACCATGTAACACAGGTAAAAATACAGCATTTAGTTGTCACAAAAGCAGCGAGCTAACTGATTTCACAGGTGCTTATCGATAAGGCGCGTACAACTGACGTTGCTCTAATGGCAGACGGATGTGTGCCGCATTTCTATCATGTTCTCTATTCTTTTCATGCCTTTCGCTCTGACTATAGCGCAGGTAGGAATTCTTACTTGCTTGTCGCGTGGGGTAGCGTTAGTAACAAATGATTTTATTAAAATGTTAGGCGCATTGTGGATGTATGAGTATGCACAGCGTCTTGCTATAGAAGCGCTAGACCTTCACGCTACTAACAGCAAGGCCCGCCTACAGCAACTTGTAATAATATATATCTGATCTGCAATATTGCTAGTCTTTGCTGAAGTACTAATTAATCAAAACATATCCTTGTGGCTGCATCGCAGACTGATGCCTATCTGTGCTGCCTTAATGCACTGCGTCTACTTGACGATAAAGATGCTTGGCTGCTAGCTTCTTCACCCTTTCAATTAACTTCCAGTCAACAGGATTTTTCACCAATAGTAGTATTTGAATCTCCCCTCTAATTACTTCTCTTTACTAATTTTTCCTTCGAAAAGGCGCGGACATTCAAACGCAAGCGCCCTTCAATGTTACCAGAGAGCGATCCCTGTATGCATACCCCACTCTTAAAGTTCAAAAATTTGCAACGTTATGACTTTTCTCTGCTTCTTTTAAATGGGCACTAAGGTCAAACACGGGTAATGGGTGAAAATTGTGCGACCCTCGTAACACTGAAGGACATTGAAGCATGCTACGAGTTGGCTTTGGCCAAGCTGGTTCTAGCCTATCACGCTCCACGCCTTCTGCAGAGTGCCTGTAACTTTAAAACATCATCTTTTGTAGCTTTCCGTGTATCTAAATTGTTGGGTCTACTTTCCTCGTACATGTAGGCACCGATGCAATGGGAGTGTACATGGCGCTGGTTAGTGGGGGCTGGTTTGATAGGGCGGTAGTAGTGGCCCGACACCTGGGACTCTCCATGAGGCCCGTTTTTGAAACTCTTGCCCACCGGTGCGTGCTTCTGCAGCAGACACGCCATCCCGCCCCCGCCCCCGCCCCCAGCCCACGCCACGAAACACACCTACCGTACGTATCCCGTGCATGTAAATCGCCTCTTTCATCAAGGTTTTTCTCATTGGGGGGATGGGCTGGATCTGGATAGTGAGGATGCTGTTATGATAGAGGAGAGTTGCCCACCAGGGCCCGCACACACCGCTTCTGCACAAGAGGCATGGCTCATGATGAAGAGGTATAGTTCAGCAGCGATGCTTAGAAACAACAAACGATTCTTGACTGCCCTGTGTGTGTTTCTGATTGTTGATTGTTACTGCAGGTACCTTAAGCGCTATGATAAGGATCACACTGAGGGATTTCATAGGATAGTAGCAGAAAGAATTCTTTCGATTGACAGTCGTATCAAGTTGCCTGAATGGCTCATCAAACAATTTAAAGTAAACTATTTCAAAGGCCCCCTCGGTTCTTCTTTCTATTATTAATACTTAATCCAACACCGGGTGCAGAATCGGTGTGTGTGGTCGCTACTGGGGACCTTCCTAAGGTTTGGTGCCTACGAGGATGCTGCGGACCTGCTCTTGGAGGTGCTGCAACAGCAAGAATCCTTACCACATCATAAGGTTTGTATCGACACGAGTGACTCACTAACCCCCTAACCAACAGTCACAATGAGCTTTTTATCTCATTCATTCATTCATTCATTGTAGTGGTACTACTGGCCACTACCAAATCTCTATTTGCTGATAAATACTATTTCTCTCTCTCGCTCTGGTGGGGTCACACACACACACCCCTTAGGGCAAGGAGGCGCACACGCCGTACACGCGAATAGATCAGTTGATGGATGCCCTTGGCGAACAGCTCAACCTTGAGGGACCTCGAGCTGGCGGAGCAACAGCCCACCCGCGCGCATCTCTGCTTTCGAAGTACAACCTGCTCCAGAAACGACTGCCCCTCCTCAAGTCCTCCTAGGTACGGTGCTAGCTGGGCAACAACAACAATAATAATAATATCTATTTATTATTTTCAAGTGCCAAGCAAAGGGGAAAAAAAAGAGAGGGCCCTCTCGTTCATCGGCCTGATGGGGCGCCCACTCCAGCTGTTCATCCATTCATCTCTTTTGTTGTTGTTGTTGTTTAACCTCCCGCTTGTACACCACATAAATAAACACACGCACACACGCTACACATAGAACTGCATGTTGTCTTGTTTAAAAAAGTGCATAATTATGTTAAAAAACACAACAAAAATCATCCAACCCATCATCCATCCATCCATCATTCCAATGTCCTCTCCCGCCCCTTCTGCTCATTATTTCATTTCTCGAGCCCGCTGGCGCCTCTTTTTTTTTCCTGCTGCGTGCTGTTGCACGTGCATCCTCCTCCTCCTCCTCCTCAGGATCGTTTGTGTTGTTGCGGCCCTTGGCCCCGCTCCGTTTTGGAGCAGCAGCAGCAGCAGCAGCCTTCCTTCCCCTCTTTCCACCTGGTGGTCCTACTAAAGTACGCCCACATAAGACGCCACGTGGTGTACTACTACTGTGACTTGTACTTTAAATCTTTAATGGGGGGGGGGGTTACCGGAAGCATTCTTGGCAGCTTTCTTTGCTTTCGGTTTCTTTGCAACGATCATTTTGTCGGCTTTGATGTCTTGACTCTCGTCGGTGGCCTCATCGCCATCATCAGAGTCTGAAAGAACAAGCGCAGAGCCGCTCTCCTCCCCGTCCTCCTAGGAGGCCAGTCCAGTCAATTGCCGAATGAACATAGCAGTCATTGTTTCAGCAACAAAAGATGGATTGCAATTAATATTGATCACAATACCTGAAGGTCCGCCTCTTCATGCAGCATAATGTTAAATGCACCCCGTGGTGTAGGCGATGCTTTCATGGCCCCATGTGCAGCATTGTACCTATGTATGCAGCAAATTAGAAAACATGGTGGGCCAAAACGACAACGTGGTTCGCTAAACGTTAGCCTTCAACTTACTTTCGAGTGAAGGCGGTCTTTACGTTAGTAGGCAGCTCCTTTGCAGGGTTGTGACCAGAGAGCTCGTTGAGCTCCATCACTGTGTCGTAGTCTTCTCGCGACAGTCCATAGCAGTGCATGAACTCCAGGACCTCATCTATGCCACCCTTTGTACCACAAGGTAAAGTTAACAAACCAAGCATGCTGCTTTTTGCATAGCCAGGGCCGGAAGCTAGGGTACCGTGCTGCGATCGATCAGAGGGCCAGTGAGGGGCTTAACAAAGTGGGGTATATAGTCCAAGCGCAAGGCAGCTTTATCGCCTGTTGTTGCCGTATTGGCGTGCACTGCCAGCTCCGCCAGAAGTCTGTACCGCTTGCGTCCCGATGAAAATTGTCCTAACCACCTGGGTGAAACGTGCAGCAATAGGTATAGAATAGCTTTGAGTCATGGCAGTGATGAAAATGTTGATGAAAGTGAAATACCTGGGGAAATCTATCCTAGAGGTCGAATGCACCGATGATAATGGTGGCGATACAAAGGCAGCTGGCCGAACGGCAGATAAGACCGCGTGGACTGGCTGCAGTGACCAGTCCTGGTCTCTATGAATGGCCACATCGATGAGGTCCCCCTCCGAGAAGGAGTCTGCTGCTCGGGCGATAAGCTCCATTTGATGGATTCCTGAGGTCGAGGCAGACGCAGCAGGGCGCTTACCAGACGATGAAGAAGAAACAGCTAGATAATTCTCCTAGAGTTGGTTACAAGATCGAGGATTAACCTTACTTGTTGGCAGGAAAACAGACAGTAATTGGGATACCTGTATGAAAAGGGGCACTATGGCTGGATCAATGAAGTAAAGGTCAATCTTTTGGTCCAGGTTCAGCGCATGGCGCTGCGATGCACCTGCGAGCAGCCGCGTAACGGCATCATAAGGGCCCAGCTCAACATTTTTTAGTGCTGCTCCAAGCCTATAATCAACCCATTTATGAAGATGGTTAAATAAAGACTGGTTACACCAAGGGCTATAGTAGAAACGGAGACGATGGGCGGAGACCTTTCTTGAAGCTGATCCGAGGTTAGATTGGACACATTTTTAGATTTAACAGTAAGCATTTGGAGCATGTTGAGCAGCTGCCTTATATCTCCATTTACTGATTCTTTACCCGATTGTCAGTAAGCTTAAAGATTAATCAGGACAACAAAGATGGAAATTACCAATGATTCTAGAGAGAGTAACAGTATCAACAGTGACACCCTCCAGTGTCAAAATCTGGGATATGCGACCTTGCACTTGCTGCAAGGTAGGCCTGTCAAGAGATTAGCATTTCTATTTTTAAAAATATAAGCTTACAGGAAAGGATATGGAATGCCTTGTAAATGGAACATCGAGGCAGTAGTTGGCAAGAGAACGCACTTTTGGAGAGGAGCGGTCATTGCATATGCAGATTATGGGCACGCGTGTGCGCTTGATCAGTCCAATGATCTCAGCCATGCCACCTCTTTAGTTGCATGAATATGGAGAACCGTTCAGTGTCTACATAGTTGCATGCAAATGCATTATTATTATTATTATTTTGGACTATAATTGCCTGTCTCCAGAGGACATGCCATCAACTTCGTCCATGACGAGTAGCGTCTTAGAGGCCCCGCCCTGAATCTGTCATATATGAAATTCACACAAAGGTATGATGATTACTCAGAATAATGAAGAGACAGATGATACTATAATCAGCCTTACCTCTGAGAAGAACTGACTGAGTCCCTTGTTCTCCGTAGCATGAGAAATTAGCTCCTGATTTATTATTTCTTGTTATTATTATTGGTTTTGTGTTGAGGGAAGAGCAGATGCCCTTACTTGTACAGTTTTCTTCGATCTAGTATCAGAGGCGTTGAATTCAAGGGCCTCATAGCCGCATACCTGCGCAAGCAGCAGTGCTGTTGTAGTCTTACCAAGGCCTGGAGAACCGGACAATAGAGCTGCATTCTTTGTTGTGCTGCGAGCTTTAATCCCTCCCTCTCCTGCCAAGACACAAGTTCAGTCGAATACATTAAACACATGCCACAGTGCGGGAATTGCCTCTTTTGGCTCTTTCTATCAGCGTAGGATGCCAGGATTGCAGCCACTCTTTGAGTTTACGGATAGCACCTGAGTTGCCGACTATCTCTTCAAGTGTTTGCGGCTTGTATTTGTCTACCCAAAGCTGGCCTATTTATACGTTTGACTCAGCGTTTTCCAAATAACGCGCTGGACCCCATACTAATTGGCCGATTGGTTACCTTGACGTGCCACTTGATCAGAATTTAAAGAAACACATGGGGCAGGTGAGCTGACTGTCATAGGCGTTGGAGCCCCCTCCGTCCTCCTCTGGGCTTCAAACTTCTTGATGTCAGCCTGTTTCCATATCAAAGAAGGCAGTGCACATGTTAATATGGAGGCAGAGTTAAGAAATAACTATTGGGACCTGTGAGGGCCGCTGTTCGGGAGCAGAACGAATTAGTTGGAAGAAGCCGTCTTCGTCAAGTACAGTTACATCTGAGCGTGCCTCAATTTCTGCCATTTTCTTGGCTCCAGAGTCTACCCCAACTACAGCATAGTTTAGCTTCCGTGTAACACTCTTTGCTATATGCCTGCCACCAGCCAGCCCAATTATTTTCCCAGTGTTATTCGTTTAGTTTTAACGAAAGAGATGAAAAAGTAAGCAGAATGAATACCCGCCATAGGTCTCACAAAGTTTGAACGCATCATCTCTTTCAATAGAATCAAGAACACCAGTAAATAGGAAGTGCTGCAGGGATCCAAATTACAAATAAAATCAACAAAAAAAGAAGAAGAAATGGTCGGTGGGAGTGGAACACTTACCTTTCCCCAAAGGCACCATGGTTTTCCTTTTGGCAGCGGTTTTGCTCCTAGATTGGGAGGAGGAGCTCTAGCCTGCCAGCTAAGAGCATATTACAAAGGACAATAAGCTGATCCTGCAATTGTGAGAGTACACATAATAACTGCTGGACATGGGAGTATATTACAAGGGATAGCCTCCACCTCCTCCACCAGAGCGAGCCTTTGGCGGAGAAGGGCGAGCTGCGGAAGTGGCTAAGAGAGGCGGAATGCTCTGAGTTGGTTTTGCTGTAACACGTTTCTTCTGTGATTTGGAGTTGCTTGGTGACTCCCATGCGGGTTCATCATTCTTTTGGGAGATAGAGTCGCCGGCAGAAGGACGCCTTCTTGTTATCTTAGCTTGCTGAAGAAGAAACTAAATTTTAATATAAGAAAACTATCAGGAAAGAGAGAAATTAGCATTGCCTGTCCGTGTGATGAGTGGGAGGAAGGCTGTTTGAACATTGTAAGGTCGATCTTTGGCCATGGCGGTTCTACTACCGGTTCTGCTTCTTTGGAAGGTTTTTGGTTGCTTAGAGTTTTCTTGCTAGCTTTATCCTTCTCTTCCTTGTTGATAGAGGCCACCTTTTTGGAGAGACGGCCACCGGATAGCGCTTTGGAGCCTTTGTTAGGTACAGCGCCTTCCTCTCCATGGGCGAGGACAGTCATCTCGTCTTCAGGTGGCCCACAATTCCGCACTCTCTTGGCTCGTGCCTTTGCTTTAGGGCTGTTTCATAGGGTTGCATTCAAATAGATTAGCATTTCATTCTCACAAACGTCTAAGGCGAAGTGAGAGGGCTATTACTGATCAAAGTCATCGTCATCGTCATCTTCAGAGCCTCATTTGTACCCAGTAATTATAAGCACGGTCCATAATCATTCACTTGGATTGGATTTGGGGGGGGGGGCTTACAAGGACGAGCGCGCTTTAAACCCTTGCTGCCATCCGAAGTATCAGCTGTGTCACTTCCCTTGCCAAAGTAGTGTGTAATCTTGCTCTGTCCAACCAAGGGAAATGATATATTGTAAGCGAAAGAAGGAAATAAGGAAATGAGCTGCCACAAACCATTGTGAATTTATGCGCTTTGGGCTTTGCTTTTCGATCAATCGTTCCTTTTGGAAACAATATTTGTTCAATGGACCAAGGCCAGAAAAAAAAATAAAAATAATAAATACTGAAACTGCCCCCTTGTGTGGAGCTGACCCTCCCTTTTTTATTTTTATTATTATTATGATTATTATTTATTTATTTATTTCACTGTGTGGCGAAGTTTCATTATTATATTTACTAATAGCA